>JAWQFJ010000746.1:43211-54048 GCA_034096865.1 Theodoxus fluviatilis | reverse complement strand
GGACGGTTGTTGTGGGGGTTGCCAGGGGTGGGGGGGGGGGGGGGGGGTGGGGGGGGGGGTGTTGGGGGGGGGGGGTGGGGGGGGGGGGTGGGGGGGGGGGGGGTGGGCGGGGGGGGGGGGTTGGGGGTTGGGGTGGGGGGCGGCCCCGGCGGGGGGGGGGGGGGTGGGGTGGCCCGCGTTCCGTTTTCGCCCCCCACCACCCACTACGTAACACCCCCCACCACCCCCCACGCCCCCACCTACCCCGCACACCCCGCACGACTACCGCCGCGTCCCCTCCACCCCCCCCGACGACCGCAACACTCGCGCACACACGTCAGTCGGGGGAAGGACACCACACCACACACACCACACGCGCGCGCGCGCGCGCGCGCACACACACACACACTCACAGTGTTTTAATAGGGAAAGGATGGAGTTTTACGGTCTAGCAGCCTTTGTTGGTCATGTTGTAAATGTAACATTGTAAGGCCATTAAGCAAGAAAAGACAATATTAGTTGAGCGTAAGCTCAAATCGTCATGATGTCTCTAGTTATTTGCCTCTTACAAATCACGGTGGGTCTATTCTCACCCACAACCCAAAGAGGGATTATAATTGGGAGAGGGATTATAATTGGGAGACGGATTCAGCGTTCTAGTTGTACACATACAGGCTACACTAGTACAGCCACCCTGCCAGGTAGGTCGTGGGGCCTGGGGGAGATGAACTAGTTGGGCTTACACTTACACTACAGTGAGTAACGTTATTGCAAACAAGCAAATAACTGCTTTACTAGTCATTCTGTATGAGACTATATTTGCACCAAAAAAACAATCGGAGCAGTTTATATGTGTTCTAGCGGTATTTCACTCACCGACATTGCAACAAACAAACATGGCAAATGCTTTCACGCAGGTCGAAGATGTGAGCGCTGGTTTGTGGCGATAATGTAAAGAGATCTTGCAAGGGACGTAACTCCGATGACAATGTCTGCATCGGCCTTTATCCAAAGATTATAGGTTACACTATAATCTTTGCTTTATCGCAGCCGAAGCAGACACCGTTAGCAAAAAGGTGTCACAATTTCTCTTTTGATGTATGTTTCCATGACACTTTTCGTAAACCTATTTACGTGACTCGCACGACAAGTCTCCTTATCACAAAACAAACCCACAAAAGAGACCGGGTGGTTCCGGGTTCGGTCCTGTGCTTGAAACCCGAAACTTGTTTTCTCTGTTCGTTCCCCGCAAGGTTTCGATAGCTTATGTTAAGAACAATAGGCTTGTTCAGGAGGTGCAGCGCTGCAAAGCGTTGCTCAGCGCTGCATGTGATTCACTCCTGAACAGCAATTTTGGGGCGTGATTCACTCGGCGCTGAGCAGCGCTGTGAATCACCAATCCGATGTGATTCAGACGATTTTGCATCATTTTCAAAATGGCGTCTTCGATCCCGCAATGGCCGTCGATGCGTAAAATAACCCTCAGAAACATCATTTTGGGACTGGAATGGGCTTTATTTGCCCCAAGCGCTCTGTATGCGCGAGTAATGGCAAGTAAGGATGACACAGTAGTGGACTTTATTCATGCAGAATACATTTAAACGTGCATAAACGATGTCTGTGGCAAAGAAAACACTTTCTTCTCGTCTATCAACACAACATGGGGCGCAGAAGATTTACCTCCCCTTTAACAAGTGAAGCGCTGCACTACATCTTAGGTGTTCAGGAGAGGCAAAGAGCGCTCAATTGCCAACACGAAGCGCTCATGCAGCGCGTTGTAGGCTACTCCTGAACAAGCCTCAATCGTTTTAACCCTATAATCATTTTAATACTACCCTTATTATCGTTTCATCATGTACCCACATGTAAGGGAAAGCGGGGCATTAAGCCCCAGGGGGCATTAGTGACCACTTCGCTGAAAAAAATGTAACCTTATTTCAGTTTTAGTTGTTTTATTTCCAAAATTAGTTTCAACCAATCAAAATTAGTTTCTCTTGAGAACGATGTATGGTTTTGACCGAGTCGGAGAGAGGTCGATCAGTCACAGTGCGAGTTTTTTTTTTTTACACCACTCTATGTTGAAAGTCCGAAAAAAGCTTTGCCTCTTAAACCTCAATCACATCTAATTTTGATGTGCACTTCGTGATCAACAAGGGGACATGAGAATTGCATCAGTGCTTTCCTAAACCACCAAGGCAAGTGCACATGCATTAATTTCACGATGTTTCATGTTATGCATATTATGTGTTGCTTTAGAGAGAAATTTGTGCAGATAATGGTAGGGGAACTGTGGCTTTTTCGTTGAAGATTGTTATTCTTCCATAAACAAATTCATTGAAGTTTGTTTATTATGATAAGTTTGTTGGTGTTTCAGTACTGAAAGCTAAAACTTCCTGACCATTTATTAATCTTGAAAGAGAAAGGCAAAGCCCATGACAGTCAATCAAAAGGCGGTCACGAGGGCGGCTGTCAAGGCGCTGAGCTCAATTCTCGTGCTGAAGGCTAATTGTTGATTACGTTCGTGAAATTTGTGATTTCTCAGGCCACACGAGTTTTTGGTGCTGAGTTGACATAATTTGTCAATAAAAGCACCAAGGGTTTGATGTTACGTGGCTCCCCATCACTTCTTGTTGAACAACCTGGCATTGTGCTGTCGGGGAGCGGGGCGATGTTATGAGCTTGGGCTCAGTGTGGCGGATTTGATGAGCTTGGGCTCTGTGTGGCGGATGTGTGCTGTCGGGGAGCGGGGCGAGGTTGTGCTGCCAGGGAGTGGTGGGATGGACATGTGAGTAGACTGGTACATTGTGTATTAATGTCCTGTGGTGTTTAGCGGACATGTAGTGAGGAATTGCTGTGTCTGTAATTTTCTGAGAATGATCCCTCTGTGTTCGTCGTGTGTTGATGTCCTGCGTTGTTAGGCGGACATAAGTGAATTGCTGTCTGCAATTCTGTGTTTTTTTACGGCTGTGTTTGGCGTGTATTGATGTCCTGCGATGTTGGGTGGACAGGAATGAATTGCTGTCTGCAATTCTGAGTGCTACGGCTGTGTTTGCCGTTTGTTGATTGTTGTATAAAGTCGTTTTCTTGTTTTAGAATACAGACCTTCCAAATTCCGTACGCGTGTCGACTTATACTTTCACCCACTTAAAGGTGCCTACACACGGTCTACCCAGTTTTTCAAGGTCAGTACTTTAAGGTGCCTGACACATCTACGCGGGTTTTTTCCAAGCCGATTTCTTGCTGCACGATCCTGTCTAAGGAGCTGAACAGGCGCCGACAACCATTGTACCGGTTGTTTCCGCTCCGATTTTTGCGCTGCCGATCCGGTCCGACAATCGTCGGGAGCCGGGTGATTCAGTTCGCATCAATTCCGTACCCCCTATTCTTGATCAGTTAATATGGGCAAGGTCGTCCTATTCCCTTCCCGCCACCCCCGCGGTCTCCCAGCCCGATTCGGTGTGCCGGACATGACGCCGAGACCATCTGTCCGCGTGCTTCTTGTTCTGTGGCTGTGTGGGTAATTGTGACAAAAGGACCAGTCCTGGTCTGCCATAAGTATACCGTACCACAAATCAGCAAGAAATAAATGGAAACCACTACACTTTGTTTTGATAGAATGGTGATCCACATTAGTAGTTTGTTGGGTTGCTTTGAGCTGTCAGTGGCTACCAATTAGGCAGCAGGGCTGCACAATGTCACTTTGGACCTTGCTTCTGTGCATTGGCAGAACAATTTACAGTAAAATAAAAATTAAGAATATTTTCCTCCTGTGTGATTCTATGCATTTGTATTTGTAAGTTGTTTTACAGGTTTTAGATGAGATAAAACTGACCAAAATATGTATTTATGTTGGGGCCTCATGCCCCGACCTCCAGGGGCTTACTGCCCCGAGAGCACGACGTTCACTGTAAGAAATTTATACAATTTGTTTTAAGATATAAATAGTTTCGAGTTTACCACAGAAAGTCAGTACTGGATATTCGTGTTCGTGGCAAAATTATTGATGGAAAAGTTGTCAAGCTACATGGCATTCCAGCAAACAAGCAACTACTGCAACTTCATGAAGTTATTGAAATCTCAAAGTGTGATGTCAGACATCGATTGACCCAGTTCAACTGCAGTTGCCGAATCAAACGTAAGGGCTGCTCCCAAGCTCGTTTAAGTTGCTTGTGATCATTTCGCTATCTGATCCGACAATAATTACTAAACATTGATATCAAAAGCACTATTCAAAATTTTTGGCGGGTGGTCTACCCCGCACAACTAAAATCTACGGTTAATATCATCTCCACAAGCCGAACTACGTGAAGTTATACATTTACGAGTGCGCGCAGGTTGATCGACTCGATGAAAGTGAATTTTCGGTGTGGTTTGTTTACCTCTCTTCTGTAGGTTTTGTGCAGAAAGTATACATTACAATAGTCTATTATGACTATTTTCGATTAGTTTATTTATCTAATTAAACTTTTTGCATGCTTTAATGCCATCCTTTTGCCACGATCTAGCGATAATCACTCCTCAACACAGACCCGAAACATACCCCAACATATAGCACCGGAAGTTGTGTAACCTACGATCATGGCTGCGCTGCTAATTACCATATGACCCCTGGTGAACTCTTCCCCGGCCATTGGCTTCGTCTCTGAAAAGCGTACATCACCACTTGTCGAGTTTCTTTATTTAACGTGCCATCAATCAAATAGAGGTAACCTATCCTCGTTGTTCTTGGTAAATATTCTTCGAGATACTTTGCCCTTAAGTCTTCCAATTTAGGACAAAACAGTAAGAAATGTTCCTCGTTTTCAAGGGCGTTGTTGCATAAGCCATAATGGACAGCACATTTCGTCTCTTTGCGTTACTGCATATCTTCTATTGACTGAAAGCTCATTTATGTTGCATCTGAATCGGACAAAGGAGAGAGAGAGAGAGAGAGAGAGAGAGAGAGAGAGAGAGAGAGAGAGAGAGAGAGAGAGAGAGAGAGAGAGAATTGAACTCGAACTCGAACTCTTTTATTGTTAGGCCACCAGCCCGTACAACAATGCTCATTTGTTTCATGCCTCATTTGAATTAGGATTATTACATTTTTCTCTCTTTTTGAAAGCAAAATACAAATATGCTGCCAAGTTTCTAATCACAGCTTCATTCTGCGACGATAAAATATCCACCAGGTCATCGGTATCACTGTTGTGTCTAGAACTTATGAATCTTTTTCTCAGATCTGCAAAATGAGGACGTTTGAACAAAAAGTGTATCTCATTTTCCGTCTCTTGATGACATAATGGACAAATAGCAGGACTGTCAGTACAGTAACGTAATCTATGGCACATTAAGTCACTATTCCTAATCTAAAACGAGTGATTATCTCTCTAAAACCCTTTTTATCTACACTGCATAAAAATCTTTCTAACTCTCTCGTTTTTTAAATAATCGATATACAGAAAACCGATCACTATCCACCAGTTTTTTACCCCAGGCCTCATTAAATTTGTCTATCAATATTTCCCTCAGTGTCTTGACGAAACTTCGTTCTTCTGAGACACGTTGTGTAGTCCATTGTTCTTCAAAGCCATATTCAAGTAAAAGACGTCTTAATTTTGTTGCCCAGTTATTGCTATGAACTTGCTTAACCATCATGTTGTATGCTAATTTGGGTAATCTGGAGTCTTCCATTTTCAACAGTTTCAGCCAATATTTCACTGACCGCAATTTTGCATTGATATGCAGTGGATACCTTCCAGTCTCCCCATATACCATGGTAATTGGTGTCTTGATACGAGAGAGAGAGAGAGAGAGAGAGAGAGAGAGAGAGAGAGAGAGAGAGAGAGAGAGAGAGAGAGAGAGAGAGAGAGAACGAACGAACGAACGAAAAACTTTATTCGTCAGGCCTTCGGCCCATTACGAAGGGGATTGGTAGGAAATTACGTTAATTTCCCAACAGACAAGCTGTGTCCGCATCAGCCGTATTTCTGCGTCTAAGCGCATGATGGATGTACAATGAAAGTGACCGAACATTTTTGTCATCTGTGTCACTTAGTATACGGATAAAGGTATCCTTATTTTTTGGCATATCATCTGAGAGTAAATACTTTGTACGTAGGTCATTGTACACGAGACAGGGCAATAGGAAGTGTATATCATCTTCATCTTCCTCAGTGCACATTGGGCACAACAAATCGATCTCATTCTGGCAATACCGTAATTTGTGTGTTCTAATGTCACTAATTCCAAATCTAAAACGAGTCAGGGCTTCACGGAAGATCTGTTTATCGATAACGTTCAGGTAAGGCTCAAAATATCTTCCCATTTTGAATAATCAATATACAGTGAAACGATTTCTTGTCTTTGTTTCTTCCCATTCGTGGTTAAAGCGGTCAATCAGGAGAGAGAGAGAGAGAGAGAGAGAGAGAGAGAGAGAGAGAGAGAGAGAGAGAGAGAGAGAGAGAGAGAGAGAAATAGGTTTTGTTCTTGATTATAAAAAGTAACATCAAAGAAGGAGACTTTTTCTTCTTTCAAACTGCCACCGATGGCAACCCTTTTTGTTTTCATCTTTGAAGAAAGGTGGCTCAAGCAGGAGGGGAGGAGGGTTTGGGGGTGGGGGGGTGGTTGGGGTGGGGGGGGGGGGGGTGGTGGGGGAGGGAGATGGAATCAACAGTACTCATTCTATAAAACAAATTAAACAAGACAAACAAACAAGCAAAACCATTTAAAATTATTATTTTGTTAAATATCCAGTCCACTACATTCTGCAAGGATACGTCTCCCAAAACGGAAGGACAATCGTGCTCAAAATCCCACGTACATAGCAGTGTCAGTTCTAGGAGAGAAAAAAGTGTTCTTACCAGATATGTCCTCCTTCGATCTCAGAAGAATGAACTCTGTTATTGGCGGTTTGGTCTACACAGTCATATCCTGGAATGGGCATGGAGCTAAACCGGGGAACTGTTTCAAAATGTTTCTTGCACATCATTCATTATCATTATCAAAGACGATTCATTAATGTATGCCTGAACGAATTTTCTATTCCCCCAGAAGAAAGAGGGTGTCGTATATTTGGTTCGATGGTATAACAATCCAAGAGGTGCGTGATGAAAGCGCCAACGTGATACATGATCCGCAAAATTCACTACAGTGGGTCTATTTTTAAATCTCCGGTTTAGTTCAGTGCACATTCAGGGATATGACACACAGCTCTATGTCGCGGACAGGACCTTCAGGGGAATTTCCGTTGGGAGCTCTGCTGGACGCCTCTCGCTTACTGCATCTGAATGGTAAGAGCTCCCTGAGGGAGGACCTGAACTTCGAGCCAGACAGGGCGTACAGGAAAATGTTGCAGCTGAAGTTTAGGTTGAACAGAATCCTGCAGGCCAGTCGAATCCATATGGAGACAGGAACACGGAGCATAAACAGTACCGTTAGCGTGTTCACCGGGAAGTTGCAAACAAAGAAGAAACTGGAAACGAGGAACAGCATCCTTGAGATGGAGCTACTCTGGGCCCGCCTTTCTTCCTTGACCCGAGCGCTCAGGTGGCTGCTGCCCTGGATCCCCCGCAGCGTGCAGGTGATGATTACATTCAAGACCACAATCAGCAGCGCTGGCACCACAAACGACAACGCATAGGTCACGTAGATGAACGCTTGCTCCCACTTCATCGCAAGCTCGTTGTCAGAGTCTGTGCACGTCCACTTGAATGCAACGAAGAGTTTCTTTCTTTCTGGAACCAGGTGAAAGGCGTAGGATCCTGACAGCAGCAGAATCACAACGGACAACACGCGACGCTCACGCAGTCGAGACATGATGCGAGGGGCACGCAGTGGATGACAGACGGAGATATATCTCTCGGCTGTGGTGCACACGACGAACCACGCAGAGAGACACAGAAACACGTCGTTTAAGAATGGGAAAATGTGGCAGAAAGCCACCGAAGGAAGGTAGTCGAACATCTCTGCATATATCCAAAAGACAGCGATCGTTGCACATCCAGCGTCCGCCACGGCCAGGGCAGCCAAGTAGCCACTGGAGGGCGTGCCCCGCAGTCGGCTCCGCGTGAAGACGGCCAGAGACAGACCGTTTCCCACCAGGGACATCAGAGCGTTCACAGAAAAGAACACCATCTCAACCAGCTGGTAAGTGGTATTAACTGTTTGGTGAGAGGCATCACTTTCTGTGGGCACTGAAGATGCATTCTCAAACTTTTCGCAACAGGGAAGTGAGGAAGAGTTCTCCTCCATGATTCTAAGCGTTGATATTTCTCGGGACCGACAGAAGTTTCTTTGTTTTCTTTTATCTATCAATTTTTCAATAGTCTTTCCAAAGCAATTACTGTTCTAAACGAGTCCTCTCCTTTCTTCATGGATCAGACCTGCAAGAAGGTGGGGGGTGGGGGGTGGGGTGGGGTCTGCAGGTCCAGGGTCGGACTGACCTGTCACGCCAGACGCTACTCAAGGACGGGAGACCACCTGGGCAGAGTCATGGTCTCAGGAGACCGATGGATGCCCACACGACCTTGGAGAACACATAGCAGGAGTCTCCAAGTGAGTGAGTCTGTGAGACGGATACGTCATTCAGTCTTTCAGGCGAGCAACGTCTGGCAGGAGAAAAATACTAATCTCCACCAGAACCCTCGTAGGACCTCCACCCAACTGGGGTCGCCTTTGGTCCAGCTGCTGGAGCAGGCACTGACACGACAGCTACACCACCCTGGGTTGCATGTGATGAGAGGGGTGTTCCAGCGGTAGCCCTATTAGAAAAACTCATAAATTCATGCCATCTATCGAACTTGGTATCATCCAGTAAAACGGTAATCCGAGTGAAACCCCTGGGGAGACAGTTCACTGGAAGTCGAGTTTCAGCTGGAGTAGATGCGGTTTGCTCATCTCGGCAGAGCATTGCTTGTACACTCTCATCGCCAGCACTGCAATGGAACCGGGTAGGCAGCCTCGTGCCACTGTGCGTTTGCCGTTTGGACTGGAACAAGCCCATACAGGACTGTCACAAACTGCACTCGGGGCGAGCCAAGTACCACTGTTAATTATTTATTACTGGCGGGGACGACTCCGCGTGTTGTCGCCACGGAGTATTACGATTTGATGAGTGATCTTTCAAACTGGCTCTTGGCTCGACGATAAACGACACGAGGGAATTCCACCCGTCCCTTGACAAGGCTCTGACTCAGCATTTCGCATGGATCAGACTGGGTCGGAGTTCCAGTAGGATTCACGAGGGCTAGAGGCATGAAAGATAATCACTGTGATGTGTTCGATTACGGCACTGATCGATGCTCTCCGGAAGATGTGCATTTCAGTGTCCCATTCTCCAACCTCAGGAAACATGACATTGAGTGTTTCCATCCACGCAAACGTCGCAAGCCATTTCCAAAGCTCTCAGCAGTGCCATGTGCCCTGGTCATCAGGGACTGGCGGCCCCAACACTAAGCCTTGCTGATAATAGCACCACGGAATGGTCCGGGTTCTTGAAGATGAAGACCGTCTACTCATTTAGAGTTTTGAAATCATTTTTGCACATTCTATTCTGAATGATTCAAATGGATGGATGGATGGATGGATGGATGGATGGATGGATGGATGGATGGATGGATGGATGGATGGATGGATGGAAGGGACGGACAAACGGATTGATGGATGGATTGAAGGGACGGAGAGACAAATGAATAGATGGATGGATGAATGGATGGATAGGTGGACGGTTGGATAAAATGGATGGATAGAAGGTTGGATGGATGGATAGAAGGTTGGATGGATGGATGAAGTCGATGGTTGGATGGGTTGATGGATGGAATAATGAATGGATGGGCGGATGGATGAATGGGCGGATAGAATAGGCGGATAGATGGGTAATTGGATGGGTGGATGAATGGATGGATTGATGGATGGGTGGACGGTTGGATGATGGATGGATGGATGGATGGATGGGTGGATGGATGGATGAACGGAAGGGACGAAGGAAAGAAGGAAGGAAGGAGGGGAGAGAGGAAGGAAAGGAGGGAAGGAGGGAGGAAGGACAGAAAGAAGGAAGGAAGGAAGGAAGGAATGGACGATCAGACGGATGGAAGGGACGGAAGGACGGACGGTCGGACGGATGGACGGATGGATGGGTGGATGGATGGATGGATGGAAGGGACAGACGGACGGATGGATGGATGAACGGAAGGATGGATTGATGGATGGATGGTTGGATGGATGGATGGATGAATGGATGCAGTTCTACGGCCTGTCAACCTTTGTAGACTATTACAATGTTAATGATAATGAAAAAATCACCAGAGCTAAGACTGACAATATGGCATGAACTCTGATGATAGCAAGGGTAAGCGATGTCCCAATTTCCCTCTTCATTCGCCTAATGCGTATCACGGAGGGTGACTCGGGGGGTCTATTCTTACCCCCACCTCACAGGGAGACTCGGTGGGTCTATTCTTACCCCCACCCCACAGGGAAACGCCAAAGTAGGACAAAACGAAAATGTATTTGTAGGTTATGGGTATGAATTGATCCACCGCTTCTCCCACCATGATTCGTAAAAGGCGGTTAACTCGTGAATTCAGCACTTGGCTCACTCTTACTGGAACTCTTGTGATTTTTCGCAGTCGAAAACGAAAAAGGTGTTGTTGTTAAAGCTGTCTAGTCCATTACAACACGACAAAACAAGCACGATTACGTCGCGGGAAGCTCGTGCAAGCGTACATCAGTACTGGTAACCAGTAACGGATGTCCGAGGAACAAAGACCACAGAGCGAGTGGCCGCCACGCTACTTTCGACAAGTCCGCGCAGGCCGATGCTTCGTCTCAACGTACTCGCTCCGCCCACTAGGTCTGTCTGCACGGCCGTCGTCCCTGCCGC
>JAWQFJ010000746.1:30711-33211 GCA_034096865.1 Theodoxus fluviatilis | reverse complement strand
CGATACTCGCCTCGCCCTCGGCTTGCCCTCGAGGAGGATACCTAGCGTGGGCAACGCGTCCCTGACCTCAGTCGCCACTAGATCAGTTACCGAGCGATTCACTTGGTTTTAATTTGTCCTCAGACAAACCTGCGCTATAAGCTGTTGTTGTTATTGAAAAACATTGGAGAAAAACGTAAGATCTTCAGATTATGCCGCAGGACTTGAAAATTGACGAATTTCCGTAAGAATCACGCTAAATGCATAAAACGTCGCAGGTATGTCGATGACGTGAACAGAACCGCTGATGAACATTTTGACGTGAAGCTTGATTCCCTTGGCACACACACACACACACACACACACACACACACACACACACACACACACACACACTCACACACACACTCACTCACACACACACACACACACACACACACACACACACACACACACACACACAAATCATTCCACACATTCCGTTCTCCTCGATGTTTTGCTACCAGAAAGCGATACTGAATCAAGAACGCCAACTTCACATCTTTTTTCTCTTTGTGTCTGTGTGGTATGAATGAATGAATGAATAAGTGAATGAATATTTACGGCCTGTCCGCCTTTGAAGACTAGTTAACTCTGAGGCCATTGACTGCAAAAAAATCCAATGTCCCTCGAAGGGCGCCGAGAAGACAGGTTCGCTTCAGCTTTCCTGCATCTCAAGCCAGGAACGAGCGCCGTGGCAGTCGCCGGAGCACCGACAGCCGTGGAAGCGCTGCTGTCAACATGTCCAAATGTTTTGGAAACACACCCCCCAAAAAAAAACAAAAAACAATGAACTGATCCGCACTTGATGGCGCCGCAGTGCGGCGACTGTCCATTACACGCCAGTCGGATCTCTCGAGGGACATGGACAAAGAAAACTCCATCCCAGCAGCGACGAGATCGAAGGCGCGCTGATGTACACAGGGCAGTGGGTGAGCAGCATATCTTTTGCAATGTACAGTCGGACAATGTACGTTGCATTTGAAAGCATCCCGAATTCTGCCGGTGGTGATCATGACGCTGCACGATCTCCAGGTGCCACCGGTCTGTTAGGGCCAAAAACTGCATCATCTGTGACCTTTGGCCTCCCTCGCAAACCAGCTGACCCAGTCATGGAAAGTACGACTGATCTTGCCACAGACATCAGCGGTTGAGCAATGCAACGATGAACACGTCTGCATAGCCTCTGAAGCACCCCCGTGTGTTTCAAGTCAGAAAGGAACCACCATAGCAGACCTCATTGATAATAGTTTTCGTGTATTTGCCGACAGCTTGTCCCGCTATGAACAAAAAGTGGCAGATGTGAGGGATGTTTGTGGTCGCATGTGCTCCCCAACCTGAACTGGAGGAAGACAGCGTACCTCCGGCATCAGCAAAGACCTCATTTGAGACCATCAGCGGCTGCAGATTCCATCGAGAAAACTCATTGCCGCAAGACTCTCCAGACTCCATCAGGAGGGAACATGAAGGCCACCCCAGCCCCTGAGCCTTCGAGATGACTGCGAGACGTCGCGGCAGGGACGACGGCCGTGCAGACAGACCTAGTGGGCGGAGCGAGTACGTTGAGACGAAGCATCGGCCTGCACGGACTTGTCGACATGAGCCACTTGCTCTGTGGTCTTTGTTCCTCAGACATCCGTTACTGGTTACCAGTACTGATGTACGCTTGCACGAGCTTCCCGCGACGTAATCGTGCTTGTTTTGTCGTGTTGTAATGGACTAGACAGCCTTAACAACAACACCTTTTTTCGTTTTCGACTGCGAAAAATCACAAGAGTTCGAGTAAGAGTGAGCCAAGTGCTGAATTCACGAGTTAACCGCCTTTTACGAATCATGGTGGGAGAAGCGGTGGATCAATTCATACCCATAACCTACAAATACATTTTCATTTTGTCCTACTTTGGCGTTTCCCTGTGGGGTGGGGGTAAGAATAGACCCACCGAGTCTCCCTGTGAGGTGGGGGTAAGAATAGACCCCCCGAGTCTCCCTCCGTGATACGCATAAGGCGAATGACGAGGGAAATTGGGATATCGCGTACCCTTGCTATCATCAGAGTCCATGCCATATTGTCAGTCTTAGCTCTGGTGATTTTTTCATTATCATTAACATTGTAATAGTCTACAAAGGTTGACAGGCCGTAGAACTGCATCCATTCATCCATCCATCCATCCAACCATCCATCCATCAATCCATCCTTCCGTTCATCCATCCATCCGTCCGTCTGTCCCTTCCATCCATCCATCCACCCACCCATCCATCCGTCCATCCGTCCGACCGTCCGTCCTTCCGTCCCTTCCATCCGTCTGATCGTCCATTCCTTCCTTCCTTCCTTCCTTCTTTCTGTCCTTCCTCCCTCCTTCCCTCCTTTCCTCCTCCCTCCCCTCCTTCCTTCCTTCTTTCCTTCCTCCCTTCCGTTCATCCATCCATCCGCCCTTCCATCCATCCATCATCCAACCGTCCACCCATCCATCCATCCATCCAT
>JAWQFJ010000746.1:12500-30689 GCA_034096865.1 Theodoxus fluviatilis | reverse complement strand
TTGGATACTTCCCCCATTGGGTTTTAACATTTTGTACAATTTGGATACTTCCCCCATTGGGTTTTAACATTTTGTACAATTTGGATACTTCCCCCATCGGGTTTTAACATTTTGTACAATTTGGATACTTCCCCTATAGGGTTTTAACATTTTGTACAATTTGGATACTTCCCCCATAGAGTTTTAACATTTGAACAAATGGAAAGCTCAGTCTAGTTTTGACACACGCATACAAACACACACACACAACACACACACACACACACACACACACACACACACACACACACACACACAGATGCATGCACACACACACACACACACACACACACACACACACACACCGGCATACAAATATACACACTTACAGGCCTACGAACACACACACATACAGGCATACACATACACACACATACAGCTATACAAATACTCAAACACATACACACACACACACACACACTTGCATACACACACACATTCTTGCATACAAATACATACATACATGCATGCAAACACACACACACATTCACTTATAAAACATACATCCATTAATCCATATTTGCACTCAAACACATAATCATGGATGTGCTCTCTCTCGTCTCTCTCTCTCTTCCTCTCTCTCTCTCTCTCTCATCTCTCTCTCTCTCTCTCTCTCTCTCTCTCTCTGCCTGCCTCCGTGTGTGTGTGTGTGTGTGGTGTGTGTGGTGTGTGTGTGTGTGTGTGTGTGTGTGTGTGTTTGCAAGAGTCAAACTTTCAGTCTCCAAGCCTGCCAGAGTATGAGGAGCGCTGCTGCCTCACTTAGAATTCCTTCCTCTCCTAGACCGTGCACTGCAGGCAGTGGATATGACTTATGAGGAGTCAAACTCCTGGCTGCTCTCTCAGACTGCTTGCAGTGCAGGCTGAGCTTTGACCCATTTCAGAGGCATCCAAGTGCATTGAGATAACTATTATGGGACCTTCTCCCCGCCATGTTGGGTGCAGCTGTTTGCATGCACTAATAAAGAAACATGGGCGTTCCGTCAAGTATTTTGCTTTTGTGTGAGGGTCCCCAGCAGGCTTAATTAATTAACATTCAGTTGAGGTTTCCAGAGTTATTAAAAAAAAGAAAGAAATACTCTATTGCCATTTTCTTCCTACTATCTCACGTAAGGCATATGGTGCAACTGTCTGAAATGGGCTAAGGCATATCAGATTTCTTGCTAGGCCCTGGCAAGTAGTTTTCCAAGCAGCTCTGATCACTTGGAATGTGCTGCTACTTTAGTGCCCTTGGTAGCTAACATTAGGCAAAATTAAGTTGTGACTATGGTAACATGGCAACGGACAACCCCCAAAATAGGGTCAGCCTGAACTTTTGCATTTAACGAATTTTTAAAATGATTTATTTTAGTAGAAGAGGCCAGGTTGAACATAAATCAAATGTCTCTTTTGCTGAGAAGGCTTGTTTGTAAATAGAGGATTCCCTGGGTGGTCATAGGGCAAGGAAGATGGGACAATATACAGTTCATTTTTTACTATCAATTTTTGGTGGTGGTGGTAAGGATTGAAAAACAGAAAATGCAGGGTTGATAGGAAAAAAAGAATCGGTCGGGTTACTGTAACTACATATGGGGGGTGGGGAAGGGCCTCAGCAGACTTGGAAGTGAGCCCCCAAAAGAAGGCTTAGCAGAAAATTCATGTGACTCAGATATAAAAGAGCCTTCTTTAGATGTCTTTCCCCCCAGCTACAACTAAGAATTGACTAGTCATATTTTCTGAAAAAGCCAAATGCAAATATTATAGACACATGTAATGTAGTTGCTAAAGTGATTCTGATTTGAACCAATTGTTTATTCTGTAACAAATCTAAAATAATATACACTCATACTTCCATTGATAATTAAATTCGTTCTATATACTCAGGAGGATCTAAATAAGAGAAATTGAAAACATTTTAATCTACTGAATTGACAAACAATGTAACAGATTTGTTAATGCAAGACTTGCAGACAGTAGTATGATTTCATTTTAAAAAAGTTACATGTAAAAAGTATAAAGTTGCACTTTGCCTACCAGCAAAATCAGCAACATAGTTTTCCATACATCAGCTCAAGAGGCTATCAGAGGATAAACCTAATGTATGAATCCGTGCCACAGAGTGAGCACAAATCACATTGCTTTGCCAGTGAAGCCTATTTAATTGGGTCAGGGTGCTGGTTGTTGATGTTGTGAACTGTGTTGAAACTGATCTATGGCAACATTTATAAGAGTACCAGAAGATTATCTTCACTCTACAAAATGGTTTTAAAAGCATTTTGATGAAAGTAGTAACTTGATATTTATTTT
This sequence comes from Theodoxus fluviatilis, assembly GCA_034096865.1. Taxonomy (NCBI): domain Eukaryota; kingdom Metazoa; phylum Mollusca; class Gastropoda; order Cycloneritida; family Neritidae; genus Theodoxus; species Theodoxus fluviatilis. The sequence continues at coordinate 28,367 of JAWQFJ010000746.1, read as the reverse complement.
TAAAATGACTAAAAATGTCCAAATTTGACAGAATTTTCACAGCTTTTTCAAAATGTTGATTCCCTGAGAGGCACAGTTCAGTTGTGTACATTTGTAACTTTGCACCTAATCATCCGATTCAAAAAGTGTTTTCGCCATCTTTCTGAGCATGAACATTAAAAAAACCCAACAGAAAACTTCTCTTTGAGTAAAGCTTGCTTTGATGTGATCATAAGTAGAAAGCAAGGACCATCATTTTCAGGATTCCTAGTTTAGTTGAGATGTTGAGAAGTGGAGGAACAGATGAGAGAAGTAAAATGTTTGCTGTGAAGTTCAAGGAAATGTTTTTGGAATGAACAATAATAATGTCTTCTCAGTGCAGCTGCTTTTTTCAACAGCATGATGTCAGTGTGTATTTCATTCATGCTCAGCCAAAAAATTTCCGTCACTGTTAGACTTGAAGAATTTTGTTTGACATGATTTTTTTTTTTTCATTTATATATATATATAATCTCTCTCTCTCTCTCTCTCTCTCTCTCTCTCCTTCTCTCTCTCTCTCTCCTCTCTCTCTCTCTCTCTCTCTCTCTCTCTCTCTCTCTCTCTCTCTCTGATTTTGTGTTATGTTTACTTCATCTTATTATGTTTTAAAAAATTGTATTTCTTTTTATATTATTTTATTTGTTTTATTTTGTTGTTTTATTTTTAAAATAAATTTATTTAACTTTATTTCATATTTCTTTATGTCTTTCATATTTTATTCAATTCATGTACATTTTTGGTATTGTCTCCCTTTGAAGCCATCAGATATCTTTTAGTGTTCTCTATTATGGAAGATTCCTTGAAACAGCACGTGCTGAAGAGTCTAGATCTAGGAGACGGCAACTCTCAAGTAACGCCTTTTGATCTCAAACACATGACTTACCTTGATTGGATGCTGATCACTTTGAAATGTGTAAATGATTATGGTCACCTCTATGAATCACATACAGTTAAACTGGTGTACCTGAGGATGATTTTTGTTGGTTATTGCCGCTACTGCTGCTGGTGATGATGAAAAATGATCATTTTGGTGGTGGTGATGGTGGTGGTGGTGGTGATGATGATGATGATGATGATGATGATGATGATGCCATGAATGATGATGACATGAATGATGATGACATGAATGATGATGATGATATGATGACTCAGAAGAGGAGAATGAGAATCACGATGAAACAAACAAAGACCAAGATGACAATGATGATAGCGACAACAAAAATGCAGAGATGATGATGATAATTTCATCACCTTGTCTGTCCCTGTACCCACAGATGGCAAGGACCCCTGCCCCAAGGGGTGCGTGAGTGACACAGGTCCAGGTCCCGGTGGCTTCGTCAACCCCTACACCCCATCAGACCCCAACGCTCCACAGGGACCCCCTCCGCCTGGATTCATGTACCCCCCACCCCCCAACGACCCATCTGCACCCCCTGGTAAGGTGAAGCCTGATACTTTTCTTCTGTCAGCTGTGTTTTCCTCTTTGTCTTCTGATTTGACCATTTCCTCTTTTTCCACCGCTTTCCTCGCTCCTTAGCATACCACTCTCATCACAATGCTGGTTTTTCTTCATTTCTTTAGCCATTGTATCGGCATCAGAGCAACTGAAATCTTCAGGGACAGTTGACATAATTGGTCATTGATCAGTTTCTGTAAAGATATTAAATTGAAAACTAGCCCCCCCCCCCCCTGAAATGGTTTAGTTCAGTTTTTCATGAGGCACAGTGCCACTTACTGCATACAATATGAGGTAAAACTTTGATGTATTTTGTGATATGGGACATATGTCACCAAAGAGTGACTCCTCTCTGTCTGGTTGCAGGCGGGCCCTATCCCAGCCAGCCCCCTCCACCCTACATGCTGTAGGGGTTAGACCCCCCCCCCCCCCCCCTGCATGCTGGCATTGGCAGTGGACCTCCCTTTGCCAGCAACAGGCGTGGAGGATCATGGGATGTGGAAACAGACCCGCGGTTGACCTTTTCCCTCTCTTCAAAATGGACGTCATCTAGGAATGAGGGAAACTGCTGTGAAACAGAGGCCGAGTTTGATTTCGTTGCTGTCCCAGCCTATCAAATGGAATTTTGCTGAAGCAAAATCTGATTAAGTGAGCAGATCAAAACATTAGTTCACATTGAGCTCTTTACATAATGGCCATGAAATCCTTGATTTTTTGGTAATGTTCTGTGAGGAATTGTTGAACAAGTGTTTGAATTTTATTTTGAAGCATTTAAAGTCCAGGGATGAACCATTTCCTTTGATGCCTAATAATTGGATGCTATTGTCCAATCCAATTCTGATGATTTGTTTTGCCTTGCTGCAAGCAATTTCTCGGAGATCCAAAAGTCAATCTGTTTCACAATCATATCTTCAGGATGGCTTTTATTGCTTTGACAAAATCAGCTAGCGCACCATACTTTGATAGTCAACAAACGGTACCTACGAGTTTTGCACAACAGAAATACACATGTAGTTGAATTGAAAATTCTAACTGCAGCAACATATTTCATTATCATTCACTGACTTTGTCATCATTTAGCATTTCTTAAAGTGCGGTATAGCGTTAGAAATGTCAAAGAAATAGAAATCAATCAGAAGCGAGTTAGAATTTCAATGAGAAGAAGTCATAAATCATCAGAAATAACGGGGAAAAAAGCATAAGTGATATCCAGTGCTAAAGAATTTCAAACATCAAATGAATCCTGGATGATACCCCACCCCCATTGGTACACAGGAACTGTGTACGGCTGTGCTATCTGGAGCGCACGGTGTCAACGAAATGAGTTTTCTGCTGCGATGAGATTTCTGACGGCGACGTCAGTGCGCATGCTGTGATGAAATTTCTGACGGACTCAGTGGACTGATTCAAAATCTTCCTTTGTTGACTTTTTGATGATTCCGGTGCGTGCTTTTTGGTCTTCAGAAAGTCCTTGAGTCTAGTCATTCTTTCTGAAAACTTTGCCATGCGTTGGGGGTCCATGACAAAAAGAAATCGTTGGAAGAATGAAGAAATCTCATCGCGGCGGAAACTGTGTCGCATGTTTGCGCATGCGCAGTGAGCCCGTCAGAAATCTGCGCATGCGCACTGAGCCCGTCAGAAATCTCATCGCAGCAGAAAACTCATTTCGTGACACCGGCTCCAGTAGCACAGCCGTACACAGTTCCTGTGTACCAATGGGGGGTATCATCCAGGATTCATTTGATGTTTGAAATTCTTTAGCACTGAATATCACTATGCTTTTTTCCCTGTTATTTCTGATGATTTATGACTTCTTCTCATTGAAATTCTAACTGCTTCTGATTGATTTCTATTTCTTTATAGCATTTCTAACGCTATACCGCACTTTAAGAAATGCTTAAATGATGACAAAGTCAGTTGAATGATATGAAATATGTTGCTCAGTTAGAATTTCAATTAATACATGTGTATTTCTGTTGTGCAAACTCGTAGGTACCGTTTTGTGACTATCAAAGCTAGGTAGCTAGCTGAATTTGTCAAAGCAATAAAAGCCATCCTGAAGAATGATTGTGAAACAGATTGACTTTGGATCTCCGAGAAATTGCTGCAGCAAGGCAAAACAAATCATCAGAATTGGATTGGACAATAGCATCCAATTATAAGGCATCAAAGGAAATGGTTCATCCCTGGACTTTAAATGCTTCAAAATAAAATTCAAACACTTGTTCAACAATTCCTCACAGAACATTACCAAAAAATCAAGGATTTCATGGCCATTATGTAAAGAGCTCAATGTGAACTAATGTTTTGATCTGCTCACTTAATCAGATTTGCTTCAGCAAAATTCCATTTGATAGGCTGGGACAGCAACGAAATCAAACTCGGCCTCTGTTTCACAGCAGTTTCCCTCATTCCTAGATGACGTCCATTTTGAAGAGAGGGAAAAGGTCAACCGCGGGTCTGTTTCCACATCCCATGATCCTCCACGCCTGTTGCTGGCAAAGGGAGGTCACTGCCAATGCCAGCATGCAGGGGGGGGGGGGGGGGGTCTAACCCCTACAGCATGTAGGGTGGAGGGGGCTGGCTGGGATAGGGCCCGCCTGCAATCAGACAGAGAGGAGTCACTCTTTTGGTGACATATGTCCCATATCACAAAATACATCAAAGTTTTACCTCATATTGTATGCAGTAAGTGGCACTGTGCCTCATGAAAAACTGAACTAAAACCATTTCAGGGGGGGGGGGGGGGGCTAGTTTTCAATTTTAATATCTTTACAGAAACTGATCAATGACCAATTATGTCAACTGTCCCTGAAGATTTCAGTTGCTCTGATGCCGATACAATGGCTAAAGAAATGAAGAAAAACCAGCATTGTGATGAGAGTGGTATGCTAAGGAGCGAGGAAAGCGGTGGAAAAAGAGGAAATGTCAAATCAGAAGACAAAGAGGAAAACACAGCTGACAGAAGAAAAGTATCAGGCTTCACTTACCAGGGGGTGCAGATGGGTCGTTGGGGGGTGGGGGGTACATGAATCCAGGCGGAGGGGGTCCCTGTGGAGCGTTGGGGTCTGATGGGGTGTAGGGATTGACGAAGCCACCGGGACCTGGACCTGTGTCACTCACCACCCCTTGGGGCAGGGGGTCCTTGCCATCTGTGGGTACAGGGACAGACAAGGTGATGAAATTATCATAATCATCTCTGCATTTTTGTTGTCGCTATCATCATTGTCATCTTTGTCATTGTTATTATCATCGTCATTCTCATTCTCCTCTTCTGAGTCATCATATCATCATCATCATTCATGTCATCATCATTCATGTCATCATCATTCATGGCATCATCATCATCATCATCATCATCATCATCATCATCACCACCACCACCACCATCACCACCACCAAAATGATCATTTTTCATCATCACCAGCAGCAGTAGCGGCAATAACCAACAAAAATCATCCTCAGGTACACCAGTTTAACTGTATGTGATTCATAGAGGTGACCATAATCATTTACACATTTCAAAGTGATCAGCATCCAATCAAGGTAAGTCATGTGTTTGAGATCAAAAGGCGTTACTTGAGAGTTGCCGTCTCCTAGATCTAGACTCTTCAGCACGTGCTGTTTCAAGGAATCTTCCATAATAGAGAACACTAAAAGATATCTGATGGCTTCAAAGGGAGACAATACCAAAAATGTACATGAATTGAATAAAATATGAAAGACATAAAGAAATATGAAATAAAGTTAAATAAATTTATTTTAAAAATAAAACAACAAAATAAAACAAATAAAATAATATAAAAAGAAATACAATTTTTTAAAACATAATAAGATGAAGTAAACATAACACAAAATCAGAGAGAGAGAGAGAGAGAGAGAGAGAGAGAGAGAGAGAGAGAGAGAGAGAGAGAGAGAGAGAGAGAGAGAGAGAGAGAGAGAGAGAGAGAGAGAGATTATATATATATATAAATGAAAAATAAAAAATCATGTCAAACAAAATTCTTCAAGTCTAACAGTGACGGAAATTTGTTGGCTGAGCATGAATGAAATACACACTGACATCATGCTGTTGAAAAAAGCAGCTGCACTGAGAAGACATTATTATTGTTCATTCCAAAAACATTTCCTTGAACTTCACAGCAAACATTTTACTTCTCTCATCTGTTCCTCCACTTCTCAACATCTCAACTAAACTAGGAATCCTGAAAATGATGGTCCTTGCTTTCTACTTATGATCACATCAAAGCAAGCTTTACTCAAAGAGAAGTTTTCTGTTGGGTTTTTTTAATGTTCATGCTCAGAAAGATGGCGAAAACACTTTTTGAATCGGATGATTAGGTGCAAAGTTACAAATGTACACAACTGAACTGTGCCTCTCAGGGAATCAACATTTTGAAAAAGCTGTGAAAATTCTGTCAAATTTGGACATTTTTAGTCATTTTAAAAATAAATATCAAGTTACTACTTTCATCAAAATGCTTTTAAAACCATTTTGTAGAGTGAAGATAATCTTCTGGTACTCTTATAAATGTTGCCATAGATCAGTTTCAACACAGTTCACAACATCAACAACCAGCACCCTGACCCAATTAAATAGGCTTCACTGGCAAAGCAATGTGATTTGTGCTCACTCTGTGGCACGGATTCATACATTAGGTTTATCCTCTGATAGCCTCTTGAGCTGATGTATGGAAAACTATGTTGCTGATTTTGCTGGTAGGCAAAGTGCAACTTTATACTTTTTACATGTAACTTTTTAAAATGAAATCATACTACTGTCTGCAAGTCTTGCATTAACAAATCTGTTACATTGTTTGTCAATTCAGTAGATTAAAATGTTTTCAATTTCTCTTATTTAGATCCTCCTGAGTATATAGAACGAATTTAATTATCAATGGAAGTATGAGTGTATATTATTTTAGATTTGTTACAGAATAAACAATTGGTTCAAATCAGAATCACTTTAGCAACTACATTACATGTGTCTATAATATTTGCATTTGGCTTTTTCAGAAAATATGACTAGTCAATTCTTAGTTGTAGCTGGGGGGAAAGACATCTAAAGAAGGCTCTTTTATATCTGAGTCACATGAATTTTCTGCTAAGCCTTCTTTTGGGGGCTCACTTCCAAGTCTGCTGAGGCCCTTCCCCACCCCCCATATGTAGTTACAGTAACCCGACCGATTCTTTTTTTCCTATCAACCCTGCATTTTCTGTTTTTCAATCCTTACCACCACCACCAAAAATTGATAGTAAAAAATGAACTGTATATTGTCCCATCTTCCTTGCCCTATGACCACCCAGGGAATCCTCTATTTACAAACAAGCCTTCTCAGCAAAAGAGACATTTGATTTATGTTCAACCTGGCCTCTTCTACTAAAATAAATCATTTTAAAAATTCGTTAAATGCAAAAGTTCAGGCTGACCCTATTTTGGGGGTTGTCCGTTGCCATGTTACCATAGTCACAACTTAATTTTGCCTAATGTTAGCTACCAAGGGCACTAAAGTAGCAGCACATTCCAAGTGATCAGAGCTGCTTGGAAAACTACTTGCCAGGGCCTAGCAAGAAATCTGATATGCCTTAGCCCATTTCAGACAGTTGCACCATATGCCTTACGTGAGATAGTAGGAAGAAAATGGCAATAGAGTATTTCTTTCTTTTTTTTAATAACTCTGGAAACCTCAACTGAATGTTAATTAATTAAGCCTGCTGGGGACCCTCACACAAAAGCAAAATACTTGACGGAACGCCCATGTTTCTTTATTAGTGCATGCAAACAGCTGCACCCAACATGGCGGGGAGAAGGTCCCATAATAGTTATCTCAATGCACTTGGATGCCTCTGAAATGGGTCAAAGCTCAGCCTGCACTGCAAGCAGTCTGAGAGAGCAGCCAGGAGTTTGACTCCTCATAAGTCATATCCACTGCCTGCAGTGCACGGTCTAGGAGAGGAAGGAATTCTAAGTGAGGCAGCAGCGCTCCTCATACTCTGCAGGCTTGGAGACTGAAAGTTTGACTCTTGCAAACACACACACACACACACACACACACACACACACACACACACACACACACACAGAGGCAGGCAGAGAGAGAGAGAGAGAGAGAGAGAGAGAGAGAGAGAGAGAGAGAGAGAGAGAGAGAGAGAGAGAGAGAGAGAGCACATCCATGATTATGTGTTTGAGTGCAAATATGGATTAATGGATGTATGTTTTATAAGTGAATGTGTGTGTGTGTTTGCATGCATGTATGTATGTATTTGTATGCAAGAATGTGTGTGTGTATGCAAGTGTGTGTGTGTGTGTGTGTATGTGTTTGAGTATTTGTATAGCTGTATGTGTGTGTATGTGTATGCCTGTATGTGTGTGTGTTCGTAGGCCTGTAAGTGTGTATATTTGTATGCCGGTGTGTGTGTGTGTGTGTGTGTGTGTGTGTGTGTGTGTGTGCATGCATCTGTGTGTGTGTGTGTGTGTGTGTGTGTGTGTGTGTGTGTGTGTGTGTGTGTGTGTGTGTGTTTGTATGCGTGTGTCCTAACTTGACTGAGCTTTCCATTTGTTCAAAATGTTAAAACTCTATGGGGGAAGTATCCAAATTGTACAAAATGTTAAAACCCTATAGGGGAAGTATCCAAATTGTACAAAATGTTAAAACCCGATGGGGGAAGTATCCAAATTGTACAAAATGTTAAAACCCAATGGGGGAAGTATCCAAATTGTACAAAATGTTAAAACCCAATGGGGGAAGTATCCAAATTGTACAAAATGTTAAAACCCAATGGGGGAAGTATCCAAATTGTACAAAATGTTAAAACCCAATGGGGGATTTAAGTATCCAAATTGTACAAAAAGTTAAAACCCAATGGGGGAAGTATCCAAATTGTACATAACTTTGCACCAAATCATCTGATTCAAAAATGTTTTTTTGCCAACTCAAAGAGCACGAAAAAAAAAATTGCTACATAACTATGACTCAACCAAGGGCACAATATGATTAATGTTGTGGCAAGAGATTACACATGGTAATGTCATAGTACAAGGCCAAATAAATTTTTTTGTTGTTGTTAAGGTAACATAGCCAAAAGAATAGGGTGGGCAGGTCAGTCAGACATTTTTTTTCCTTTCTTTTTATCTCTTTTGAAGAGGCCAGATTGAACATAAGCCAAACTTTCTTTCACGGACAACGCTTGTAATAACTTAAATAAGGGATTCCCTGAGCGCTCATACGGTAGGGAAGATAGGACAGCATAGAATTCATTTTTACCATCAATTTCATTTTGCTTATTTTTGGGGGCCTGATTAAAAAATTTTTTGGGTCAGCAGGAAAAAAAGGGCTGGGCTGGTTACGGTAACCATAACCTTTTTGTTCTCCTTTTTAGGGAGGTCTAATCATTCAGTTTTCATTAGATAACACACACTAAATGTTGTGGTCCTGTCCTGTAAACTCATACACAGGTATACAATTGCTCATTGAAAGACAGTGCACCTGAAAAGTAAGCGGCAAGCAAATGATGTTGTGAGTTATTGCAAACTTATACACATTCAACAACAAAAAAACTACACAGTAATATTTGTATAACATGATGTCATCTGCATCACACACCAACCCTAAAAAAAGGTTTGTATAAGTTCAAGAAAAACCGCTGGCGCTGAACCTCCAGGTTTTGGCATTAACAAAAAAGAAGAAAAAAAAGAGATTGGATTCGAACCTCTCGAGAAAAGAGAAGGGGAAAAAAGTAAGGTTCGAACCCGCAACCTCTCACGTGTACAACAACAGGTGGGGTGGCTCTCTCTTTCTCGAATACCATACAAACATTTAAAAAAAAAAGAAGCTTCTGTGCGGATTCGAACCCGTACGCGCATCCCCTACAACCAAGCATGTCCCAGCGACAAACAAATATTTGACGCGCTACCGAGTGAGCTAATCCATAAAGCTGTGAGGACCAGTAAACCTGGAGGGATAATAAATCCTTCTTTCTCCTTCACCAATGTCCAATCTCATCGAAATTACGTCACGTTATTCGACGTCAAATGATCACGTCACAAATGCCAAAACTTCCCTTGAGTCGGGACAGAGTTCCGCCCCTTGCCTTCTTTGCAACACCAAAACGTACAAAAAGTCACTTTCTTTTCAAACCTCAATTCTGAAAATTTGATACCTAACCTAACTTCCAGTAAGTGTGCAAAATGTCAAGGAAATCCGTCCAGTAGTTTTTGAGATATCAGCCGTTAAGTCGGGACTGGCAGACAGACAAACAGACAGACAGACAGACAGACAGACAGACAGACAGACAGACAGACAGACAGACAGACAGACAGACAGACAGACAGACAGACAGACAGATAAAGCTGTGAGGACCCCCAGTAAACCTGGAGGGATAAAAGCACAGCAAATCAGCTTCATGCCATGTGGAAAAGCAGATATGAAGAACAAAACATTCTAATGAACAAATAGACAGATGGATGAATGAATGAATGGGTGGGTGGGTGGCTGGGTGAGTGGATGGATGGATGGATGGATGGATGGATGGATGGATGGATGGATGGATGGATGGATAGATGGATAGATGGATGGATGGATGGATTGGTGGGTAGGTGGGTGGGTGGGTGAGTGGGTGGTAGGGTGGGTGAATGAATGAGTGAGTAAGCAAGTGGGTGGGCGAGAAAGTGAATGAGTGAGTGAGTGAGTGAGTGAGTGAGTGAGTGAGTGAGTGAGTGAGTGAGTGAGTGAGTGAGTGAGTGAGTGAGTGAGTGAGTGAGTGAGTGAGTGAGTGAATGGGTGGGTGGGTGGGTGAGAAAGTGAATGAGTGAGTGAGTGAATGCACAATTGAGTGAATGACTGAGTGAGTGAGTGAGTGATTGAATACTGAGATAAATAAATAGATAGATTAATAACAGTGCAGCATAACATAATGAGATCAAATCACTGCGCAGCAACACACAGCAGCATGCACACAATATTCCAACACAGCAAGCGATGTGTACCTGGAGGTGGAAGATAGCCAGGAGCGTTGGGGGGTGGATAATACCCCCCATCTGGTGGAGGGGGGTAGCCTTCAAAGGTGACAGAACAAGCCATGAGTCCAGACACAAGAAGCATTCCAGAAGCAGAAGATGAAAGAGAGAATCAAGCCAGAGGAGACGAGGAGGACAGGAAAAGTGGATGGGAGAGAAGGAAGGGCAGTAGCAGTAGCAGCAGCAGCAGAAGTAGTAGCCATAGCAACAGGAAAACAGATGCAGGGAAACAAAGAAGAGGAAGGGCAGGAGAAAGAGGAGGTGCAAGAGGAATAAAGGAGTGCAAGGGAGGAGCAAGAGGATAAATAAGAAGAAACGGAAGAGGTGAGAAGCGGGAAGAGAAAGAGAAGAAACACAGGGAAGAGAAGCATGTTAAAGGAAAAACAAGAAGAGAAGGACAAAGGACAGGAGGAGGAGGAAGACGAGGAGAAGAAGCAAAGGACAAGTGGAAGAAGAGGAGAAAAAGGAGAGAGGAGGAAGAGGACTAAAAGGTAACTGAGGAAGAGCAGAATCAAGAGAAAGAGAAGGAAGCAGAGCAAGAGGAAATTGCAAAGCAGGAGGAACAAGATTATGACAATTTCAGAGAATTTCAACACAATAACAACATTTAAAAAATAACATTTCTTCCCTCGCTGACATACATTCTCCTGTAGGGCACTAGGTCACAACTGAATTTAAAAACGGCTCTCACACAACACCAAACAAAAATTACTTCATTTATGTTTTTGTCAATACTCTTCCAAAGCATTAATCAAATAACCACAGAAGAGAGACACAAGATGCATACTAGTACGTTCCAAGCGCACAGTACAGTATAGATCTGCAAAATGAAAATCTATCAGACTGAGGCTGGACCAGGACATGAACGAGCAGTCAATATTGTCATTTGTCTGACAAGCATTGAGCATTCATCAAACACAGAGGCCAGACAAACACAAGTGCTCCACGAGCGCAGTACTGTGTAAGCTGAATCTGATCAGAATCAGGCTCGGCCAGTCCATGAATTGTCATGTGGATGTTCTCTCCTGCTTCAAAAGCAGCAAGCCTGGTGCCAAAAATCAATAACACCCCTGCTAGAATTCCTAGTAGACTCAGCTTCTGTTCCACTTCACTACTGCCTCACTGCCTCAGTGGCAAAAGTATGGCCAGAGTCACTTGATGCCAGCAACCCCCCTTCATCCCAACCCCCCCCCCCCCTTCCCCTTCCCCAACCCCCTCATCCCCTGGAAACCCTGGCTGCAGGACTTTAATGGGTCTGCTCCAATTGTGCAGCCACGATAACATCTGGTTTCAAGTAGATGCACTTCGTCCTTTACTCAACATCAGTCTGGAGATCATTCCCCATGCCCATGTACTGACTATGACATAATCACCACTTAAGATTTTATGATGGCATGAAACACCAATGACATCACATAAGACTCAGACCATCTCATAGATTCTAGCCTTCTTTTTTTTCTTACTTAATAAATTTCATTTCCTCCAGTCATTTACTAGCACACACATCAGAAGTGGCGATGGTAATTTTCAATAAACACCTTTTTGTCCCCTCCATTCACATAAATGTGTTAATGAGACCTCCACTACATCACTGCCAAATCCAAAGCCTTTCAAACACCGAGTGTAACAGAGAGGTAATTGCATGTCAAACTTGACCAGGAAATGCCCATTCACTTATTCATTCATTCAATCTGAGAGCAGAACTGACTCCCAGCAACTTGAAAACCAACCAACTTTATGGCACACCAGAGAAAATTATACTCTGTCGGACTGCACCACAATGGCTCAGCAGATCCATGAAGTGAATTGGGAGCCCATAGCAGAGCGAACACTGCCAGCCGATGATGGATAGCTGGGTCGATAGAAAAGGCCAGACATTTCCCCTGGGCCATTGCACAATGATGCATGCTGGAGTGGGAAATGTACTCATAGCCTTCCGTCAGAGTTGTGCATATCCCACACACACAAAACCCAATAGGGAATGAGTCTGGGAACACAGCAACAGTAAAAAGTTTTAGAAGATGCAGTCAGTGTTCTGGGCATGTACACACACTCTGTTACAGTGTGGATGGCTGCAGAAGATGCAGTCAGTGTTCTGGGCATGTACACACACTCTGTTACAGTGTGGATGGCTGCAGAAGATGCAGTCAGTGTTCTGGGCATGTACACACACTCTGTTACAGTGTGGATGGCTGCAGAAGATGCAGTCAGTGTTCTGGGCATGTACACACACTCTGTTACAGTGTGGATGGCTGCAGAAGATGCAGTCAGTGTTCTGGGCATGTACACACACTCTGTTACAGTGTGGATGGCTGCAGAAGATGCAGTCAGTGTTCTGGGCATGTAGACACACTCTGTTACAGTGTGGATGGCTGCAGAAGATGCAGTCAGTGTTCTGGGCATGTAGACACACTCTGTTACAGTGTGGATGGCTGCAGAAGAGGCTGCTTCCTCTTGAACGAGCCAGATCTGCTCTGCAGCACAGCGCTTCTCACAGACATTGAGAATTCAGGAGCCAAACTTTTTGACTCGCCAAAGCGCAGCAGGACAAAAATTGCGGCCATTCAAGTGATCCACTTTTGTCTTCACTTATTTCAACTTCATTTCCCATGCCCAGGGCATGCTGTAACTTGAGACACTGCTCAAAGAGGTGCTTTTCAATTCATTTGCACCCAGTAAACTGGTGGTGAAAATCTATGACAGTGATCAAAGTTCTGGAAAGTCTCTCAAGAAACAATGTCTCATGTAGATTATCAACTGACAACTTTCTCTCAGAGACGCTTTCCAAATTAGCTGTTATTGGAGTCATCGTCTTCATCATCACTATCATCATCTTCCTCCTCTTTTAGCATTTCCACTACATTCTCTTCATTACTCCCTTCCATCCCCTTCAGTTCTTTCTTTCCTTTTTCTGTCTTTTTCCTCTCCTTCCTTCTCTCCTTCTCCTCTACCTCCTTTCCTCTTTCCATCAAAGTAACATTTGATCAATCAAGTTTGTTCAACCCGGAGATTTGTTTCAAATCAAAGGTCAACAGGTAAAGATGTTCTACTATCAAAGTTATTGCAAAACATACATTTATGAGGATCTATCAATTCAAACAGCTATCAACATATGACACAAATTTTGAGAAAAGCAGTCTTTAAAACAATCCCGGAACAAGTATCTTTTCCTTCGGCAGTAACCATGGCAGGTGCTGTACAGCAAAAAAACTATTTTATTTTCTAACATTTCTGGAATAAATGGTAAAAATTAAGTGACTCAAACAATAGACATTAAATTGTCAGAATTAGGTAGCTGACCTCTTAACATCAAACAGTGAACAATTCCTCACTTCTTGTGATTAAACTCCTAAAGTCTACCATTCAAATTGCGGTGGATGATTCTGCAAAGAAATTAGGCCATAAAAACCTTCATTGAGAAAACATGACACTAGAAATCTGCTGGACATCAGAAATCCCCTAGATGGAGCAGTGGAACCATTTGCCCTCCTGATTGCCAGACTCTCCTCCCAACCCAGAACTGACAGTGCAAAGGTTATGAGGCTGGCACCAAACCACACCTGTAAAAATCCCCTGCAAAGCCTGTGCGCAGATTGGTCACATAACATTTCTCAAGGTTTTCTGTTGCATGTTAACTATGAATGGGACGCAATGCATCTTTGCACATTGTGTTTAGCTACTGGTCTATTTCTTTATGAGACTAAAACATATTCTTCAGTAGAACTGATTTTCTTGCAAATTGTAAGCATGAAAAACTGCTGTGTCCAAAATGTCCACGGAGTAACTCTTCTCTACAGCCAATAAGCAAAAACAACACAAGAAAAGAACAAGTGCATAAAACTGAGCTATATGATAGTATCATCAAAGACGACTTTGGTATCACATAGCTGAGTGGGACACAGCTATTTTAGACAACCAATCAGGGCCTGGGATTGCACAGGATTTAGTCATGGTCCACCAAACCTCCCAAAACTGCCAAGGAAGATAACTCTCACTTACCAGGGTTGGGGCTGTAGGGTAGTCCCTCCTTGCCTGAGTCATAGCCAGCACCTGCCATGGCATCCGGTGGAGGTGGCGCAGCCGCTGCAGCAGCAATGACAGTATGCAGCATCCCTCCCATTTGAAGCAATGCATGCATACACAGCCGCTGCAGCAGCAATGACAGTATGCAGCATCCCTCCCATTTGAAGCAATGCATGCATACACAGCCGCTGCAGCAGCAATGACAGTATGCAGCATCCCTCCCATTTGAAGCAATGCATGCATACACAGCCGCTGCAGCAGCAATGACAGTATGCAGCATCCCTTCCATTTGAAGCAATGCATGCATACACAGCCGCTGCAGCAGCAATGACAGTATGCAGCATCCCTCCCATTTGAAGCAATGCATGCATACACAGCCGCTGCAGCAGCAATGACAGTATGCAGCATCCCTCCCATTTGAAGCAATGCATGCATACACAGCCGCTGCAGCAGCAATGACAGTATAGATGCAGCATCCCTTCCATTTGAAGCAATGCATGCATACACAGCCGCTGCAGCAGCAATGACAGTATGCAGCATCCCTCCCATTTGAAGCAATGCATGCATACACAGCCGCTGCAGCAGCAATGACAGTATGCAGCATCCCTCCCATTTGAAGCAATGCATGCATACACAGCCGCTGCAGCAGCAATGACAGTATAGATGCAGCATCCCTTCCATTTGAAGCAATGCATGCATACACAGCCGCTGCAGCAGCAATGACAGTATGCAGCACCCTTCCATTTGAAGCAATGCATGCATACACAGCCGCTGCAGCAGCAATGACAGTATAGATGCAGCATCCCTCCCATTTGAAGCAATGCATGCATACACAGCCGCTGCAGCAGCAATGACAGTATGCAGCATCCCTCCCATTTGAAGCAATGCATGCATACACAGCCGCTGCAGCAGCAATGACAGTATGCAGCATCCCTCCCATTTGAAGCAATGCATGCGTACACAGCCGCTGCAGCAGCAATGACAGTATAGATGCAGCATCCCTCCCATTTGAAGCAATGCATGCATACACAGCCGCTGCAGCAGCAATGACAGTATGCAGCATCCCTCCCATTTGAAGCAATGCATGCATACACAGCCGCTGCAGCAGCAATGACAGTATGCAGCATCCCTCCCATTTGAAGCAATGCATGCATACACAGCCGCTGCAGCAGCAATGACAGTATGCAGCATCCCTCCCATTTGAAGCAATGCATGCATACACAGCCGCTGCAGCAGCAATGACAGTATGCAGCATCCCTCCCATTTGAAGCAATGCATGCATACACAGCCGCTGCAGCAGCAATGACAGTATAGATGCAGCATCCCTCCCATTTGAAGCAATGCATGCATACAC
>JAWQFJ010000745.1:55246-61899 GCA_034096865.1 Theodoxus fluviatilis | reverse complement strand
CACCTCTGTACTTTTGACCATGTGTGTGTGTGTGCGTGAGTGCATGCATGCAAGGGTGTATGTGATGTGTGCATTTCTCATTGTGAATGTGACTTTGTGTGTGTGTGTGTGTGTGTGTGTGTGCATGTCTCATTGTCTATGAATGTGACTCTGTCACTGTGTGTGTTTGTGTGTGTGTGTTGTGCATGCATACATACATGTGCTGAGAGAGAGAGAGAGAGAGAGAGAGAGAGAGAGAGAGAGAGAGAGAGAGAGAGAGAGAGAGAGAGAGAGAGAGAGAGAGAGAGAGGGGGGTTTTTCAAAAGTTATAGTGATAATATAGGGCTGCCCATGTATTCATTCTGTTTTTGAGTTTGTGTTTGTGTGAGAGCATGCGGCAGTTGATACAGCTGTGTGCTCTAGCTGACCATTCCACTTGGCAATGATCTTTTGGGAAGCTTGCATTTTTTTTCAACTATGTCCAGAATGATGTTTCACTCTTTTTATCCCATGTTAAGGAAGGCAGCCTTGTAAAATTTAACGGATACCTTGCATAGAAATTAATTAATTTTTAAAAAATTCTTTCAGACAAGTTTTTTCCCCCTCTTGTTAACATATTTATTAATACAATAAAAAGATATAATGCAATAAAAAAATATATTACAATCATATGCAGGCCCTCAACCCCTGTTCACGCCCCAAATCTTTCTCACTTGAGCAGGACCATTTTTTCAGGCCTTAGTGGGACATCTGGGGTTAGAGAGTTGAGATGTTAACTCATTTTTCGTCTTATTAAGAGTTTGCAGTACGTAAAGTTTCATTTGGTTTTACTTTTAGACAATTAGAGGCTTCACACATTAAAAATGAGTTTTCATGACCATGATTTGTTGTGTCCCTTGCAGATGATCCAGAGGCTCTCGCGGAGGAGATGAAAGATTTCATCAACGAGGATGTATCAGAAGAAGAGGATGAGAGTGAGGGAGAGTCGGATGCCGGCCACAAGAGAAAACACGAGTCGGATGACGAGGATGACTCTGAGCTGGAGGAGGATGACATCGACCTGCTGCAGGAAAACTTGGGTTATGAATTCAAAAAGAAGGTGTGTGCTTGCCTGGCTTTGCTTGCCACCTTGGATTACAGTTTGTCTTCCTGTGCACAGTCACTTGTGCAAGTTTCTTTTCTCCCATTTCATAGGGACAGTTTATTCCTTGTTCGGAACATTTTGAATGGAGTACATGGATTATGTTTTAGTTGTAAACTGAGAGTCCTGTCTGGCCGATTTCTTCAAAACGCATTTGTACTGAATCTAGATTTGTAGGATGCCTAAGTGTAAAGGGAAGATGGATGTATGTAGATCAGTTTGAATCATTGAGTATCTGCCAGCATCATGGCTTTTCCAGTGGGAAGCAGTATGTGGCACCACTCACGGAACGCTAAAGAATAAATGTGATGGGAGTACAGCTGCTGGTTGATGTGAAGTGATCTTGGCCCCAAGGGTGTCTTCCCTCTGTGGGTTCGGGGTAAGAATTGACCCACCTTGTCTGCCTACGCGATTCGTAAGAGGCAAATAACTAGGGACACCGTGACATGATTCGCATTTGCTCTCAACTGTTCTAGTGATTATCGTGCTTAATGGCCTTATATAGCCTACAAAGGCTGATAGGCTGTACAACACCATCAATCCATCCATCGTGCTTAGTGGCCTTATATAGCCTACAAAGGCTGATAGGCTGTACAACACCATCCATCCATCCATCGTGCTTAGTGGCCTTATATGGCCATGGCTCAGATTTGGTGTCTAAAAACCGGACATTTTTTTTTGTTTTGACTATGTAGGTTTTGTGAACTGCAGTGGAAAAAGAAAAAGATGACAAAGCCAACACAACACATTTGAAACGAAACGGACATTTATTGGCCGCACAGTGGACGAAAACGTATTTAAACGTTGTTCATAACCTTTACATCAAGTCACATGATTAAATTGATCATAAACAAGGAATTTAGGCCACATCACTTCAGAATTTCAGCTGATATCGATAAACAAGCTACAGTAATAGGCTTTGCACTAAAACTCTACAAAATGACTGAACCGAGCTGCAGAAAATAAAACTCTTTCTAGCAGTTCATAACCTTACAGCATTGAGAGCAGCCCTTGTTATAAACAGCTAAAACTCATGATCTTATCAGTCAAATAGNNNATCTTATAATCAGTATTCAGTAGCGTTATTGGTCTCCAATTACTCAATGTCGTTCTGTCTCTGTCTTTTTAAGGAATCAATGTAATGATGTTTTGCAGCTGTGATAATTTTCCTGTTTCAAAAGAATAATTAAGGGAATTCAACAAATGCGCTTTTACATCTGACCAAAATATTTTGTAGAACTCGATCGGGATACCATCACTCCCCAGACTTTTATTGTTTTGCATAGTTTTAACGGATTCTTGAATTTCTGCTTCTGTCAAAACTCCCTCACATAATTGTTTTTCTTCATCTGAGAGTTTAATGCAATCTTTAGGGAAGAAGTCACTTGGGATGGTATCTGTTGCTTTTTTCGAATATAATCTTTCGAAATACTGTTTTTCCTCCTTTAATATTTCGGTTGGGTCATTAATAATTCTATCATTTATTTTAAGTTCTGTAATAACCTTGTTTTCGTAATTTTTTTTCTCTAAATTTGCGAAATACTTTGTGTTTTTCTCACCGTCTTCCATCCATCTGCATTTCGCTCGCATTATGATTCCATTTACTTTACGATCATACAATAGTTCTAATTGCCTTTGCTTTTTTTGCATTTCATTTTTAAAGTTCGGGTCATTGGAGGCGCTCAGCTGATCATTGATAGCTTCTATTTCCTTTTGTATCGATAATTTTCTATTCCTACTTTCTTTACTTTTCTGAGCAGAGTAAGCTATAGATTCAGATCTGACCGTTCCCTTTAGTACTTCCCATTTAGTATTTGGATTCGCATCTTTGTTCATGTCTTCTATCTCCCTTAAATTTTACTGCAGTCTAGTTTTGTACTCATTATCCAGCAAAAGATTAGTATTCATTTTCCAGTATCCTGGACCTCTGTCTGGAATAGATGTATCTAATTTTAGATAAACAAGAAAGTGATCAGACATGAGACCTGGTATAATTTTTGTCTGTCTAGTGTTGTTGACTAGATTTGATGACACCATAATGTCTACATGATATTCAATGTGTACCGTTCGAGTGCCACGTGAATATTTTCTTATTTGGGTTGAGCAATCTCCATATGTCAGTTAATTCACGTTCTTCCATCATGTCTTTTATTGTCTGCCTTTGCTTAATTTTACTATCCGCCCGCCCACCTTCTTTGTCGATTCTATTATCCAGAGTTACATTAAAATCTCCTCCTACAACCACATTTTCCCGTTGTGTCGTAGCTATTTCATTACTCAGTTTTTCAAAAAAAAAGAGGCATCATCATCATTAGGTCCATAAATGTTGAATAGAGTATAACAACAGCTATTAATTTCTATTTGAACCATCTGAATTCTACCTACCATAATTTCTTTATAATGCACAATTTTTAGTGGAAAGTTTGACTGGAAGAGAATCCCAATGCCCGCTGATGAAGAGCTGTTACCAGAAAACATTGCTGTATATCCCCATTCATTCTGCCAAAACTCTGCTGCCTCCTTTGTCACGTGTATTTCCTGTAGAAAGATTATGCTAAATTCATTATCCCTTAGCCAGGTGAACACCTTTCTTCTCTTTCTAAAGTCCCTCAAACCTTTTGTGTTAAATGTTGCCAATTTTCTTTTCATTTTGTTGACTAGAGTGGACAATTATGCTGATTCCACAGATGATCACTCTTCCTACAATCACACAGCTTGGGCACATACTCTTCTTATGGAAAAAAACTTACACTAAGGGAGAGGAACATTCTCTTCGTGCACTGGCCAACCCGCCAGCCTCCCCAGGCCTAGGTTAGTTGGAACGCGGAAACAAAATTTAGTCTAAAATTTGACTCGAATATTTACAGATTGTAACATTCCTCTGCATAATTAAAACCCTGCAATAATTACGACAATGTACAGAAGTCCGCACAGGGCTGTACATCTCAAAGGTTTCAGTGACAGCTTAATCCATCAATTATAGCCTAAACTTCAAATCAACAAAGACAGCAATAGCAAAAAATGTTGTAACAACAATTTTCCGCCTTCTAACTAAATACATGGTTTGAACAGCATTTTCAAATGTCTACATGACCTTTCACTTAGAAAGATTCAGTCATTAAAATACAAATTACAGTTGTAATCAACCACAAACCTAGATACAGAAAAGGTTTCACCAAAAATTGAACACAGACAAGGTGAATAAAGAAAACAGATCCTGCTTCTCCAAACAGATTCCTTCATCAATCTGGGTAGACAAGTCAAACATAGGATCATCGGCTGATAGGCTGTACAACACCATCAATCCAATGCAATCCCCAAGGGTGTCTATTCATCAAGCATCAGTGAGAGGCCCAAGTGGGCTACTAGTGTCAAAGTGATGCACATTGCAAGAGGAATAATGGGCACCACATTTGATACAGGTGCAATGCTCTTCCTTTATCCCCCTGTGGGTTCAGGGTAAGAATTGACCCACAGCGTCTCTCTACGCGATTTGTAAGAGGCGAATAACTAGGGATACCATGACTTGATTTTCTTTACTCTAAACTGTTCTAGTGATTTTCGTGCTAAGTGGCCTCATATAACCTACACAGGCTGATAGGCTGTAAAACACCATCCATCCATCCATCCATCTCTTCCCAGAAAAGACACCAAGTAAGTAACTGGATACAGTAAACTGTGTAGTCATTGAGAGTTGCTATGTAATTTCTCCTGTCACCTTGGACAGCAGATGAGGCCATATGTTCATGGCTCATGTTCAGAAGTGGACTAATCTGTCAGAGGTCAAGGTTCAGATCTGTGATTCACAGTGCTCTCTGTGGCTTGCAGACCAAGCGAAGACGGATCCGGATGATGGGAGATGGTGGTGAGAGTGACGCAGAGGAGGCCATGGAAGAAGATGGCAAGCATGCCATCGAAGAGAAACTCTTCCATGGGGATGAAGACGAGTCGGAGGCTGCCGAGAGAGCAACCACATCCGCAGAGCCAGGAGAGAATGAGTACGACTTTGACGAGGAGGAAGAATCTGGTAAGGAAACTATGGATGTGGCATCGGCTGTGTGTTGGTGGTGAATGTAAGGTGTTGGGGTGAGGAAACTATGGATGTGGCATCGGCTGTGTGTGTTGGTGGTGAATGTAAGGTGTTGGGGTGAGGAAACTATGGATGTGGCATCGGCTGTGTGTGTTGGTGGGGAATGTAAGGTGTTGGGGTGAAGAAACTATGGATGTGGCATCGGCTGTGTGTTGGTGGGGAATGTAAGGTGTTGGGTTGAGGAAACTATGGATGTGGCATCGGCTGTGTGTGTTGCTGGGGAATGTAAGGTGTTGGGGTGAGGAAACTATGGATGTGGCATCGACTGTGTGTTGGTGGGGAATGTAAGGTGTTGGGGTGAGGAAATTATGGATGTGGCATCAGCTGTGTGTGATGGTGGGGAATGTAAGGTGTTGGGGTGAGCAGACCTGTTTACCTTAAGTTGTGCAAAATAGGGAGATGGCGACTCAAAAATCGGGAGATTTAAATAAAAAGCGGGAGATTTTTATTTTTAGATATGTGTACCATCCCAGGTCACAAACTTCATAACAATTGAATACAAATCAGCTGAAGTGAAAGTGGAATAAAAAACTCAGAAATCAGCTGAAACGCCAATAAGTCCCATCTCTGATCAAGGAGGCAAAAAGTCAAATTCTCTCTCTTCCGCGCGCCGGCGGTCACTCTCTCTCTCTCGTGCGCGCGCGCTGTCTCTCTCTCGCTTGCTCGCTCTCTCTCTCTCTCTCTCTCTCTCTCTCTCTCTCTCTCTCTCTCTCTCTCGCACGCGCGCGCTCTCTTTCTCTCGCGCTCTCGCTCTCTCTCGCGCGCATGCGCAAGTTCTCTCTCGTGCGCGCACAAGTTCTCTCTCGCTCTCGCTCTCTCTCTCGCTCTCTCTCTCGCTCTCTCTCTCTCTCTCTCTCTCTCTCTCTCTCTCTCTCTCTCTCTCTCTCTCTCTCTCTCTCTCTCTCTCTCTCTCTCTCTCTCTCATTCCTGCCTCCGTGGCTCACGTTGATGTCTTTTTTGCAGAACGTGCAAAACCCGCGTGATTGCGATTTAGACGATGGGCGAAATGCCGGGAATTCGGATTTTCACTCAGCCTTCCACTTTGCGTTGTACTTTACTCTCTTTCTGCTTCTGACATCAGTGGACTTTCTTTTCTCATCCTCTGTGTCACACTCACTGTCGGATTCAGAATCGGTTCCGCGATTCTTTCTCATTGACTTTTCAATCGACGACATCATTCGGATCGGTCAAGCAAAATGGCGGCTATTCCAGATTGTAAACTGGCTCTCGATTGGACAAAGGCCCTGACTCAACCAATCAAACAAATTGTAATGCAGATCGGCAGAACGACCTTCAGTGGCGTAGTAGAAAGTTCGGATCGTCATGTAAACGCTTCGGAAACGAAATAAACCTTTCAAAATTTTTCATTTTCGGGAGATCGGTGAAAAAAAAATCAGGAGATTTACAAAGCTAGCGGGAGGTCGGGAAATAGGGTCTGAAATC
>JAWQFJ010000745.1:47746-50246 GCA_034096865.1 Theodoxus fluviatilis | reverse complement strand
TAAATATGATCCGATTTCAGAAATTTAAACTGTATTTAGATGTAAATTGAAGTTCCTATTGAGTTCAAAGAATTCCATGTGATATCATGTGCTTCTTTGGTGCTGGTCTGATTAATGTAAGAGAATACATGTTAAAGTATAAGACGAGGTGAACGTTCAGACCTACACAAGCATTCAAACAATAATTCACAGCTATTTTGTTCTTACTTAATTTGATCAATTGCTATATTGATCAACTGCTACAGCAAAACAAGCCAAACTCTAGAATTATATGTACAGACTTATGCATTGAAGACTTGTTTACATAACGTTACACCACAAATTTCTGCTTTTCGTTTTTCACACTGTGCAGTTTAGCCATAATTTACATCAGTCACTAGTCAAGAGTTCAATAATGTTCTTGGGACTGGGACTCCTGTTGAATAAAGAATTCCATGTTGATGTATGGCTGAAACCACTGGTTTGATTCTCAGAATGGCTGCATATGATACTTTTGGAAATGTTATATGAAAGAGTCTGTGTCCCATCCATCGAGGTTTGGCTCAGAAAACAAGGTTCCATGGTTGACAAAGAAGTCTCGGAAGTGTGAATGTGAATCTGAAACAGAAGAAATTAGATTAGAATAAACACACACACCATTAACCAAATATCCTAAAACTCAAATACTATTGTTATTTCATATTTGAGAAGCATTAAAATAAACACATGCACACATACAAAACATACTGAATTGAACTTGAAGGCATACATTGAACCCATTAATTTAAAAATAAATATATATACATGATATAAATCTAAATGGCCTTCAAACTATTAAAACTTTCTTTAGTATGCTATTTTCCACAACGTCACATAATTATATTTTCTCATTTAGAGACGAGATGGGAGAGATGGTAAGCTCTAGTATGTTTTGGTTTCACCCCATGGAGTAGGCCTATAATGGTCAAGAGTACAGAGGTGCTGAGTATCGGTGTGATACAAATATTTCAAAATTAACTTTCTGATACAGTAATGATACACTCTTCATTTCACATAAATATGATGCATTAGGTGATGTCTAAACTGTACAGAAAAGAAAAACTAAGTGTAATCTTTAGTTTAGTTGTATTTGAAGAAGACAGTTTCAGAGTTTGGAGTCTCAACTTGACACCACCACTCATTCAGAAAAAGAGCCACAAAAGATAAACTATTCAACACAAAAACTTTATTGCAGCTTCAACATCCAAGTATTAATGATTTTTTGCTCCTAGGTCAAGAAGAAATGAAATAAAACCATAATTGTTAGTCAACTCAACTCAACTTTACACCGCAGCGAATTTTCATGTCACACTTTCTCTCACTGACAGCATTTAATCTTTCGCGCAAAACATGAAAAACATCAGAGTTGAAGAAGATTTATTGAGCATTAAACACATTTGCAGAAACATCGATCTTTTGTCAACAACATGAAACAAGTTTGGATTGTGTGAGTTAACAGTGTGAGGAGAAAGAGGCTCTGTTTTGAGGTAGGGTAGTGAAATTCGCGTACTCAGCACCTGCGTACTGTTGACCCTACACAGATACCCAACACCCCCTGCGAGAGCATTCCAAACTGCTGAGCAGCGGTTGAGAGACAACGGCATTCTAAAAATAGCTTGAGCGAGGGGTGCCGCAACAGTGGACTAGCCCAGTAAGCCTAGTCTGCGATGACCGACATTTTACCAACTTGTGATCATTGACTGCTTTTTGTAATTTTTCATTTCAATCTCACGGAATCACGTACAGAAAGTTTATCGCTAAAGCATCTAGGTATTGCTGGAATAAATCAAAACGTCATTGCTTTGCAAAAAGCCTGACCAAACCAACTGTGAAGCAGTTGAAATGACAATTGCCGCACGCAAGCAGACGCTCCGTACTGTCGGTCATTGATCGTAAGCTGACTGAAAAATTTTGATGGGGTACCTCAGGAAAATGCACGGTGAAGCGTCATATTTAACACACATAGGAAACCAAATACACCATTTAAAAGAGGAAATCTTGAGGAATTTAAATATGCACGTTCGAATTTGATCAGATTAGATTAACTGAGCAAATTTTTAAGAAGAAAAGGATCGTTGTCAAACTTACCTCAATAGCGCGGGATTGCAGATAGACAGGAAGTTCGAACAAACACCGAACGAAAGAGCAATCTTTGCTCTCATTGGTTGCCAAGTATGAAAGCTATCCAATCAGAAAGAGCGATGCACGAGAGATTTAAAAATAGTAACCCGATGTGGAAAACGCGGCTGTGCCCGTGCCACGGCAGGCACTCTGCGAGAAACACCCGATTTTCACAAACAACTTGTATTTTCGCAAAAAGTTCAAAACACACAAAATTCAAACTCTGTACACATATTCTTCAAACCTTTATTAACAACTTTCATTCATATAATTATATATAACATTTTGCGGATTGACCACAATTAGCCTTGAAAGTGAAGTGGTAGTGTACTGTGCAGTTTGGCTAATAGCGCAAAGAGGG
>JAWQFJ010000745.1:25000-47736 GCA_034096865.1 Theodoxus fluviatilis | reverse complement strand
CCTGGCCATGCCAGTCTGTAGACTTGTGTCAGGGCAGAGACAGAGACCTGGCCATGCCAGTCTGTAGACTTGTGTCAGGGCAGAGACAGAGACAGAGACCTGGCCATGCCAGTCTGTAGACTTGTGTCAGGGCAGAGACAGAGACCTGGCCATGCCAGTCTGTAGACTTGTGTCAGGGCAGAGACAGAGACAGAGACCTGGCCATGCCAGTCTGTAGACTTGTGTCAGGGCAGAGACAGAGACAGAGACCTGGCCATGCCAGTCTGTAGACTTGTGTCAGGGCAGAGACAGAGACAGAGACCTGGCCATGCCAGTCTGTAGACTTGTGTCAGGGCAGAGACAGAGACAGAGACCTGGCCATGCCAGTCTGTAGACTTGTGTCAGGGCAGAGACAGAGACCTGGCCATGCCAGTCTGTAGACTTGTGTCAGGGCAGAGACAGAGACCTGGCCATGCCAGTCTGTAGACTTGTGTCAGGGCAGAGACAGAGACCTGGCCATGCCAGTCTGTAGACTTGTGTCAGGGCAGAGACAGAGACAGAGACCTGGCCATGCCAGTCTGTAGACTTGTGTCAGGGCAGAGACAGAGACCTGGCCATGCCAGTCTGTAGACTTGTGTCAGGGCAGAGACAGAGACAGAGACCTGGCCATGCCAGTCTGTAGACTTGTGTCAGGGCAGAGACAGAGACAGAGACCTGGCCATGCCAGTCTGTAGACTTGTGTCAGGGCAGAGACAGAGACCTGGCCATGCCAGTCTGTAGACTTGTGTCAGGGCAGAGACAGAGACCTGGCCATGCCAGTCTGTAGACTTGTGTCAGGGCAGAGACAGTGACCTGGCCATGCCAGTCTGTAGACTTGTGTCAGGGCAGAGACAGAGACAGAGACCTGGCCATGCCAGTCTGTAGACTTGTGTCAGGGCAGAGACAGAGACAGAGACCTGGCCATGCCAGTCTGTAGACTTGTGTCAGGGCAGAGACAGAGACCTGGCCATGCCAGTCTGTAGACTTGTGTCAGGGCAGAGACAGAGACCTGGCCATGCCAGTCTGTAGACTTGTGACAGGGCAGAGACAGAGACCTGGCCATGCCAGTCTGTAGACTTGTGTCAGGGCAGAGACAGTGACCTGGCCATGCCAGTCTGTAGACTTGTGTCAGGGCAGAGACAGAGACAGAGACCTGGCCATGCCAGTCTGTAGACTTGTGTCAGGGCAGAGACAGTGACAGAGACCTGGCCATGCCAGTCTGTAGACTTGTGTCAGGGCAGAGACAGAGACCTGGCCATGCCAGTCTGTAGACTTGTGTCAGGGCAGAGACAGAGACCTGGCCATGCCAGTCTGTAGACTTGTGTCAGGGCAGAGACAGAGACCTGGCCATGCCAGTCTGTAGACTTGTGTCAGGGCAGAGACAGAGCTCTGGCCATGCCAGTCTGTAGACTTGTGTCAGGGCAGAGACAGAGACAGAGACCTGGCCATGCCAGTCTGTAGACTTGTGTCAGGGCAGAGACAGAGACAGAGACCTGGCCATGCCAGTCTGTAGACTTGTGTCAGGGCAGAGACAGAGACCTGGCCATGCCAGTCTGTAGACTTGTGTCAGGGCAGAGACAGAGCTCTGGCCATGCCAGTCTGTAGACTTGTGTCAGGGCAGAGACAGAGACAGAGACCTGGCCATGCCAGTCTGTAGACTTGTGTCAGGGCAGAGACAGAGACCTGGCCATGCCAGTCTGTAGACTTGTGTCAGGGCAGAGACAGAGACCTGGCCATGCCAGTCTGTAGACTTGTGTCAGGGCAGAGACAGAGACAAAGACCTGGCCATGCCAGTCTGTAGACTTGTGTCAGGGCAGAGACAGAGACAGAGACCTGGCCATGCCAGTCTGTAGACTTGTGTCAGGGCAGAGACAGTGACCTGGCCATGCCAGTCTGTAGACTTGTGTCAGGGCAGAGACAGAGACCTGGCCATGCCAGTCTGTAGACTTGTGTCAGGGCAGAGACAGAGACAGAGACCTGGCCATGCCAGTCTGTAGACTTGTGTCAGGGCAGAGACAGAGACAGAGACCTGGCCATGCCAGTCTGTAGACTTGTGTCAGGGCAGAGACAGTGACCTGGCCATGCCAGTCTGTAGACTTGTGTCAGGGCAGAGACAGAGACCTGGCCATGCCAGTCTGTAGACTTGTGTCAGGGCAGAGACAGAGACAGAGACCTGGCCATGCCAGTCTGTAGACTTGTGTCAGGGCAGAGACAGAGACCTGGCCATGCCAGTCTGTAGACTTGTGTCAGGGCAGAGACAGAGACAGAGACCTGGCCATGCCAGTCTGTAGACTTGTGTCAGGGCAGAGACAGAGACCTGGCCATGCCAGTCTGTAGACTTGTGTCAGGGCAGAGACAGAGACAGAGACCTGGCCATGCCAGTCTGTAGACTTGTGTCAGGGCAGAGACAGAGACAGAGACCTGGCCATGCCAGTCTGTAGACTTGTGTCAGGGCAGAGACAGAGACCTGGCCATGCCAGTCTGTAGACTTGTGTCAGGGCAGAGACAGAGACAGAGACCTGGCCATGCCAGTCTGTAGACTTGTGTCAGGGCAGAGACAGTGACCTGGCCATGCCAGTCTGTAGACTTGTGTCAGGGCAGAGACAGAGACCTGGCCATGCCAGTCTGTAGACTTGTGTCAGGGCAGAGACAGAGACCTGGCCATGCCAGTCTGTAGACTTGTGTCAGGGCAGAGACAGAGACAGAGACCTGGCCATGCCAGTCTGTAGACTTGTGTCAGGGCAGAGACAGAGACAGAGACCTGGCCATGCCAGTCTGTAGACTTGTGTCAGGGCAGAGACAGTGACCTGGCCATGCCAGTCTTTGTGTCAGGGCAGAGACAGAGACCTGGCCATGCCAGTCTGTAGACTTGTGTCAGGGCAGAGACAGAGACAGAGACCTGGCCATGCCAGTCTGTAGACTTGTGTCAGGGCAGAGACAGAGACAGAGACCTGGCCATGCCAGTCTGTAGACTTGTGTCAGGGCAGAGACAGAGACAGAGACCTGGCCATGCCAGTCTGTAGACTTGTGTCAGGGCAGAGACAGAGACCTGGCCATGCCAGTCTGTAGACTTGTGTCAGGGCAGAGACAGTGACCTGGCCATGCCAGTCTGTAGACTTGTGTCAGGGCAGAGACAGAGACCTGGCCATGCCAGTCTGTAGACTTGTGTCAGGGCAGAGACAGAGACCTGGCCATGCCAGTCTGTAGACTTGTGTCAGGGCAGAGACAGTGACCTGGCCATGCCAGTCTTTGTGTCAGGGCAGAGACAGAGACCTGGCCATGCCAGTCTGTAGACTTGTGTCAGGGCAGAGACAGAGACAGAGACCTGGCCATGCCAGTCTGTAGACTTGTGTCAGGGCAGAGACAGAGACCTGACCATGCCAGTCTGTAGACTTGTGTCAGGGCAGAGACAGAGCTCTGGCCATGCCAGTCTGTAGACTTGTGTCAGGGCAGTGACAGAGACAGAGACCTGACCATGCCAGTCTGTAGACTTGTGTCAGGGCAGAGACAGAGACCTGGCCATGCCAGTCTGTAGACTTGTGTCAGGGCAGAGACAGAGACAGAGACCTGGCCATGCCAGTCTGTAGACTTGTGTCAGGGCAGAGACAGAGCTCTGGCCATGCCAGTCTGTAGACTTGTGTCAGGACAGAGACAGAGACCTGACCATGCCAGTCTGTAGACTTGTGTCAGGGCAGAGACAGAGCTCTGGCCATGCCAGTCTGTAGACTTGTGTCAGGGCAGAGACAGAGACCTGGCCATGCCAGTCTGTAGACTTGTGTCAGGGCAGAGACAGAGACCTGGCCATGCCAGTCTGTAGACTTGTGTCAGGGCAGAGACAGAGCTCTGGCCATGCCAGTCTGTAGACTTGTGTCAGGGCAGAGACAGAGACCTGGCCATGCCAGTCTTTGTGTCAGGGCAGAGACAGAGACCTGGCCATGCCAGTCTGTAGACTTGTGTCAGGGCAGAGACAGAGCTCTGGCCATGCCAGTCTGTAGACTTGTGTCAGGGCAGAGACAGAGACAGAGACCTGGCCATGCCAGTCTGTAGACTTGTGTCAGGGCAGAGACAGAGACCTGGCCATGCCAGTCTGTAGACTTGTGTCAGGGCAGAGACAGAGACCTGGCCATGCCAGTCTGTAGACTTGTGTCAGGGCAGAGACAGAGACCTGGCCATGCCAGTCTGTAGACTTGTGTCAGGGCAGAGACAGAGACCTGGCCATGCCAGTCTGTAGACTTGTGTCAGGGCAGAGACAGAGACCTGGCCATGCCAGTCTGTAGACTTGTGTCAGGGCAGAGACAGAGACCTGGCCATGCCAGTCTGTAGACTTGTGTCAGGGCAGAGACAGAGACAGAGACCTGGCCATGCCAGTCTGTAGACTTGTGTCAGGGCAGAGACAGTGACCTGGCCATGCCAGTCTGTAGACTTGTGTCAGGGCAGAGACAGAGACCTGGCCATGCCAGTCTGTAGACTTGTGTCAGGGCAGAGACAGAGACAGAGACCTGGCCATGCCAGTCTGTAGACTTGTGTCAGGGCAGAGACAGAGACAGAGACCTGGCCATGCCAGTCTGTAGACTTGTGTCAGGGCAGAGACAGTGACCTGGCCATGCCAGTCTGTAGACTTGTGTCAGGGCAGAGACAGAGACCTGGCCATGCCAGTCTGTAGACTTGTGTCAGGGCAGAGACAGAGACAGAGACCTGGCCATGCCAGTCTGTAGACTTGTGTCAGGGCAGAGACAGTGACCTGGCCATGCCAGTCTGTAGACTTGTGTCAGGGCAGAGACAGAGACCTGGCCATGCCAGTCTGTAGACTTGTGTCAGGGCAGAGACAGAGACCTGGCCATGCCAGTCTGTAGACTTGTGTCAGGGCAGAGACAGAGACCTGGCCATGCCAGTCTGTAGACTTGTGTCAGGGCAGAGACAGAGACCTGGCCATGCCAGTCTGTAGACTTGTGTCAGGGCAGAGACAGAGACAGAGACCTGGCCATGCCAGTCTGTAGACTTGTGTCAGGGCAGAGACAGAGACCTGGCCATGCCAGTCTGTAGACTTGTGTCAGGGCAGAGACAGAGACAGAGACCTGGCCATGCCAGTCTGTAGACTTGTGTCAGGGCAGAGACAGAGACCTGGCCATGCCAGTCTGTAGACTTGTGTCAGGGCAGAGACAGAGACAGAGACCTGGCCATGCCAGTCTGTAGACTTGTGTCAGGGCAGAGACAGAGACAGAGACCTGGCCATGCCAGTCTGTAGACTTGTGTCAGGGCAGAGACAGAGACCTGGCCATGCCAGTCTGTAGACTTGTGTCAGGGCAGAGACAGAGACAGAGACCTGGCCATGCCAGTCTGTAGACTTGTGTCAGGGCAGAGACAGAGACAGAGACCTGGCCATGCCAGTCTGTAGACTTGTGTCAGGGCAGAGACAGAGACAGAGACCTGGCCATGCCAGTCTGTAGACTTGTGTCAGGGCAGAGACAGACAGAGACCTGGCCATGCCAGTCTGTAGACTTGTGTCAGGGCAGAGACAGAGACAGAGACCTGGCCATGCCAGTCTGTAGACTTGTGTCAGGGCAGAGACAGAGACCTGGCCATGCCAGTCTGTAGACTTGTGTCAGGGCAGAGACAGAGACAGAGACCTGGCCATGCCAGTCTGTAGACTTGTGTCAGGGCAGAGACAGAGACCTGGCCATGCCAGTCTGTAGACTTGTGTCAGGGCAGAGACAGAGACCTGGCCATGCCAGTCTGTAGACTTGTGTCAGGGCAGAGACAGAGACAGAGACCTGGCCATGCCAGTCTGTAGACTTGTGTCAGGGCAGAGACAGAGACCTGGCCATGCCAGTCTGTAGACTTGTGTCAGGGCAGAGACAGAGACCTGGCCATGCCAGTCTGTAGACTTGTGTCAGGGCAGAGACAGAGACCTGGCCATGCCAGTCTGTAGACTTGTGTCAGGGCAGAGACAGAGACAGAGACCTGGCCATGCCAGTCTGTAGATCTTGTGTCAGGGCAGAGACAGTGACCTGGCCATGCCAGTCTGTAGACTTGTGTCAGGGCAGAGACAGAGACCTGGCCATGCCAGTCTGTAGACTTGTGTCAGGGCAGAGACAGAGACCTGGCCATGCCAGTCTGTAGACTTGTGTCAGGGCAGAGACAGAGACCTGGCCATGCCAGTCTGTAGACTTGTGTCAGGGCAGAGACAGAGACCTGGCCATGCCAGTCTGTAGACTTGTGTCAGGGCAGAGACAGAGACCTGGCCATGCCAGTCTGTAGACTTGTGTCAGGGCAGAGACAGAGACAGAGACCTGGCCATGCCAGTCTGTAGACTTGTGTCAGGGCAGAGACAGAGACCTGGCCATGCCAGTCTGTAGACTTGTGTCAGGGCAGAGACAGAGACAGAGACCTGGCCATGCCAGTCTGTAGACTTGTGTCAGGGCAGAGACAGAGACCTGGCCATGCCAGTCTGTAGACTTGTGTCAGGGCAGAGACAGAGACAGAGACCTGGCCATGCCAGTCTGTAGACTTGTGTCAGGGCAGAGACAGAGACCTGGCCATGCCAGTCTGTAGACTTGTGTCAGGGCAGAGACAGAGACCTGGCCATGCCAGTCTGTAGACTTGTGTCAGGGCAGAGACAGAGACCTGGCCATGCCAGTCTGTAGACTTGTGTCAGGGCAGAGACAGAGACCTGGCCATGCCAGTCTGTAGACTTGTGTCAGGGCAGAGACAGAGACAGAGACCTGGCCATGCCAGTCTGTAGACTTGTGTCAGGGCAGAGACAGAGACAGAGACCTGGCCATGCCAGTCTGTAGACTTGTGTCAGGGCAGAGACAGAGACCTGGCCATGCCAGTCTGTAGACTTGTGTCAGGGCAGAGACAGAGACCTGGCCATGCCAGTCTGTAGACTTGTGTCAGGGCAGAGACAGAGACAGAGACCTGGCCATGCCAGTCTGTAGACTTGTGTCAGGGCAGAGACAGAGACCTGGCCATGCCAGTCTGTAGACTTGTGTCAGGGCAGAGACAGAGACCTGGCCATGCCAGTCTGTAGACTTGTGTCAGGGCAGAGACAGAGACCTGGCCATGCCAGTCTGTAGACTTGTGTCAGGGCAGAGACAGAGACAGAGACCTGGCCATGCCAGTCTGTAGACTTGTGTCAGGGCAGAGACAGAGACCTGGCCATGCCAGTCTGTAGACTTGTGTCAGGGCAGAGACAGAGACAGAGACCTGGCCATGCCAGTCTGTAGACTTGTGTCAGGGCAGAGACAGAGACCTGGCCATGCCAGTCTGTAGACTTGTGTCAGGGCAGAGACAGAGACCTGGCCATGCCAGTCTGTAGACTTGTGTCAGGGCAGAGACAGAGACCTGGCCATGCCAGTCTGTAGACTTGTGTCAGGGCAGAGACAGAGACCTGGCCATGCCAGTCTGTAGACTTGTGTCAGGGCAGAGACAGAGACAGAGACCTGGCCATGCCAGTCTGTAGACTTGTGTCAGGGCAGAGACAGAGACCTGGCCATGCCAGTCTGTAGACTTGTGTCAGGGCAGAGACAGAGACAGAGACCTGGCCATGCCAGTCTGTAGACTTGTGTCAGGGCAGAGACAGAGACAGAGACCTGGCCATGCCAGTCTGTAGACTTGTGTCAGGGCAGAGACAGAGACAGAGACCTGGCCATGCCAGTCTGTAGACTTGTGTCAGGGCAGAGACAGAGACAGAGACCTGGCCATGCCAGTCTGTAGACTTGTGTCAGGGCAGAGACAGAGACAGAGACCTGGCCATGCCAGTCTGTAGACTTGTGTCAGGGCAGAGAGACAGAGACCTGGCCATGCCAGTCTGTAGACTTGTGTCAGGGCAGAGACAGAGAGACCTGGCCATGCCAGTCTGTAGACTTGTGTCAGGGCAGAGACAGAGACAGAGACCTGGCCATGCCAGTCTGTAGACTTGTGTCAGGGCAGAGACAGAGACAGAGACCTGGCCATGCCAGTCTGTAGACTTGTGTCAGGGCAGAGACAGAGACAGAGACCTGGCCATGCCAGTCTGTAGACTTGTGTCAGGGCAGAGACAGAGACCTGGCCATGCCAGTCTGTAGACTTGTGTCAGGGCAGAGACAGAGACCTGGCCATGCCAGTCTGTAGACTTGTGTCAGGGCAGAGACAGAGACCTGGCCATGCCAGTCTGTAGACTTGTGTCAGGGCAGAGACAGAGACAGAGACCTGGCCATGCCAGTCTGTAGACTTGTGTCAGGGCAGAGACAGAGACAGAGACCTGGCCATGCCAGTCTGTAGACTTGTGTCAGGGCAGAGACAGAGACCTGGCCATGCCAGTCTGTAGACTTGTGTCAGGGCAGAGACAGAGACCTGGCCATGCCAGTCTGTAGACTTGTGTCAGGGCAGAGACAGAGACAGAGACCTGGCCATGCCAGTCTGTAGACTTGTGTCAGGGCAGAGACAGAGACCTGGCCATGCCAGTCTGTAGACTTGTGTCAGGGCAGAGACAGAGACAGAGACCTGGCCATGCCAGTCTGTAGACTTGTGTCAGGGCAGAGACAGAGACCTGGCCATGCCAGTCTGTAGACTTGTGTCAGGGCAGAGACAGAGACCTGGCCATGCCAGTCTGTAGACTTGTGTCAGGGCAGAGACAGAGACAGAGACCTGGCCATGCCAGTCTGTAGACTTGTGTCAGGGCAGAGACAGAGACAGAGACCTGGCCATGCCAGTCTGTAGACTTGTGTCAGGGCAGAGACAGAGACCTGGCCATGCCAGTATGTGCTCACTGAGTCAGCCGCATGCACGCTTTGACCTGCTCTCACTGCCCTCTCCCCCCGGCAGTATTCCGAGATCGATGACACAGAGGATGCGGAGCGTCCAAGAAAGAAAGGCAGCCGCAAGCGTCCCACCAAGAAGAGCATCTTTGAGGTGAGTGAGTCTACTGTGGAGGCAGTTCTAGTGAGTGAGTCTACTGTGGAGGCAGTTCTAGTGAGTGAGTCTACTGTGGAGGCAGTTCTAGTGAGTGAGTCTACTGTGGAGGCAATTCTAGTGAGTCTACTGTGGAGGCAATTCTAGTGAGTGAGTCTACTGTGGAGGCAGTTCTAGTGAGTGAGTCTACTGTGGAGGCAATTCTAGTGAGTGAGTCTACTGTGGAGGCAGTTCTAGTGAGTGAGTCTACTGTGGAGGCAGTTCTAGTGAGTGAGTCTACTGTGGAGGCAGTTCTAGTGAGTGAGTCTACTGTGGAGGCAATTCTAGTGAGTGAGTCTACTGTGGAGGCAGTTCTAGTGAGTGAGTCTACTGTGGAGGCAGTTCTAGTGAGTGAGTCTACTGTGGAGGCAATTCTAGTGAGTGAGTCTACTGTGGAGGCAGTTCTAGTGAGTGAGTCTACTGTGGAGGCAATTCTAGTGAGTGAGTCTACTGTGGAGGCAATTCTAGTGAGTGAGTCTACTGTGGAGGCAATTCTAGTCGCAGTTACACTGTCCATGAGATGGAAGTTCTATTATTTTGTGTGTGTGTGTGTGTATTTGTGTGTGTGTGTGTGTGTGTGTGTGTGTTTGTGTGTGTGTCTGTGTGTGTGTGTGTATGCATGCATGTGCATGTGCGTGTTTTCTATGCTTCAGAATCTATCAAGAGGTGATTTTATCACACCTATCCAATCTAAGATTGTTCATATGCATTTATTTGTAAGAAAGGAAGATTGGAGGAAGTAATGCCGCACAGAATCGATATTATGTGACTCTCCTTGACAGATCTTTGAGCCCAGTGAGTTGGAGCGGAGCCACTTCACACAGGAAGATCAGGAGATCCGAGATACTGATGTCCCCGAGAGATTCATGGTGAGACATTTTATTGGAGTCTTTTGCTTTGAAATTTTCTCCCAGCTGGATGAAGTCTGGGACATGTTACCTTACCACTTTACAGCATGTGTATGTGTGAGTGGAAGGCTCTGAAAACCATCCCCTCCACTAGCTGGATGTGCTGTTGCCGCATCTCAAACTTATCTTGCTGTTGACCTCTTCGTTCAATGCCGGGTCAGCTGTGGGTGTATGGACTTGGGAATGGAACGGCCATCTTGAAACTGATAGGTCTGTTTGAACTGCAGTAAGAAATTGAATGCTGGGTGCTGACAGTTGCAGAAAGTTATTTTCTCTCTATGAGTTGTCATGTCGCGTAACTTGCCAACCTTGGTTCAGATTTCAGCAAAAGTCTGGTGTTTAGTTTCCTTGCTTTGCAAACTGAAATCCTGCATAACCTCACCGCAGTGCTGATGCATAGACCTCGTCATGTCATCACTGTTGCTTCTCTTTCTGCCAGCTGCGCAGCATCCCAGTGGTGCCTGGAGACGATGCGGAACTGGAGGAGGAGGCAGAGTGGATCTACAAGCAGGTGTTCTGCACGGCTTGCGTCTCACACCAGCCTTTCCTGGACAATGACCTGGCGCAGTCCTCCATGGGCCCCAGCACATCCCGCCGCCCCCCTACCACGGTGCAGAGAATCAAGGAGGCACTCAACTTCATGCGCAACCAGCGCTACGAGACGCCCTTCATCGCCTTCTACCGCAAGGAGTACGTGGAACCTGAGCTGACCATCAACGACCTGTGGAAGGTGTACTACAGTGATGAGAAGGTGAGGGTGATCGTGTGTGCGAGTGAGAGAGAGAGAGAGAGAGAGAGAGAGAGAGAGAGAGAGAGAGAGAGAGAGAGAGAGAGAGAGAGAGAGAGAGAGAGAGAGAGAGAGAGAGAGAGAGAGAGAGAGAGAGAGGGAGAGAGGGAGGGAGGGAGGGAGGGAGGGAGGGAGGGAGGGAAAGAAAGAGGGAAGGAGAGAAAGAGGGAGGGAAGGAGAGAAAGAGGGAGGGAGGGAGAGAAATAGGGAGGGAGGGAGAGAGAGAGAGAGGGAAGGAGGGAGGGGGAGGGAGGGTTAGGTTAGGTTAGGTGTGTGTGTTGTGTGTGTGTTGTGTGTTGTGTGTGTGTGTGTGTGCGTGCATGCGTGGGTGCATGTGTGCATGTCTTATTGTGAATGTGACTCTGTGTGCGTGCGTGTGTGCATGTGCGTGCGTGCCTGCGCAGATATGTTGGCATATGTGTGTAAAAATTTGAGTGTCCAAGTGTGTAATCTTAAAAAGCAGACATAGAAGAAAAGTATATCATGTTCACTTTTGATTAAAGGGATGGAAAATATTTTGGAAATGAGATTTTTACATTTGAGGAATTGATATGTGGCAAAGCACTTCAAAATGTTGGGAATATAGGGTGACATTTGTTGATTTTAGGACAGGATTTTCCCAAGGTCCTTGGTTTTGGACATTGCCTATAATTAGTATGGAACCAAGTGCAGTACTGTGTGATAGTCTACACAGCCTGTTGGAAAGGACTGGGAGTTTTGACCGGTGTGACTCGTATTCAACTGTGCCTTGTTGCTGACTGGTGTGTGCTGGTTGCAGTGGCTGCAGCTGAACCAGCGCAAGAAGAACCTGGTTCGACTGATGGAGCGCATGCAGGCCTACCTTTCTGAGCACTACGCCGACCCTGAGCGTGGTGGCCAGCACGCTGATCTCCGCCTCATTACAGAGGATGACATTGACAAGTAAGTCCTGCCTGCCTGTTTTGGAGCTTCACTCTCAGCAGTGAGGTGCAGTCAGGATGTGTGCCTGATTCACTGTCTCCTCTCTCAGCAGTGAGGTGCAGTCAGTACATGTGCCTGATTCACTGTCTCCTCTCTCAGCAGTGAGGTGCAGTCAGTACATGTGCCTGATTCACTGTCTCCTCTCTCAGCAGTGGGGTGCAGTCAGTACATGTGCCTGATTCACTGTCTCCTCTCTCAGCAGTGAGGTGCAGTCAGGATGTGTGCCTGATTCACTGTCTCCTCTCTCAGCAGTGAGGTGCAGTCAGGATGTGTGCCTGATTCACTGTCTCCTCTCTCAGCAGTGGGGTGCAGTCAGGATGTGTGCCTGATTCACTGTCTCCCCTCTCAGCAGTGGGGTGCAGTCAGTATATGTGCCTGATTCACTCTCTCCTCTCTCAGCAGTGAGGTGCAGTCAGTACATGTGCCTGATTCACTGTCTCCTCTCTCAGCAGTGAGGTGCAGTCAGGATGTGTGCCTGATTCACTGTCTCCTCTCTCAGCAGTGGGGTGCAGTCAGTACATGTGCCTGATTCACTGTCTCCTCTCTCAGCAGTGGGGTGCAGTCAGGATGTGTGTCTGATTCACTGTCTCCTCTCTCAGCAGTGAGATGCAGTCAGTACATGTGCCTGATTCACTGTCTCCTCTCTCAGCAGTGAGGTGCAGTCAGGATGTGTGCCTGATTCACTGTCTCCTCTCTCAGCAGTGGGGTGCAGTCAGTACATGTGCCTGATTCACTGTCTCCTCTCTCAGCAGTGAGGTGCAGTCAGGATGTGTGCCTGATTCACTGTCTCCTCTCTCAGCAGTGAGGTGCAGTCAGGATGTGTGCCTGATTCACTGTCTCCTATCTCAGCAGTGAGGTGCAGTCAGTACATGTGCCTGATTCACTGTCTCCTCTCTCAGCAGTGAGGTGCAGTCAGGATGTGTGCCTGATTCACTGTCTCCTCTCTCAGCAGTGAGGTGCAGTCAGGATGTGTGCCTGATTCACTGTCTCCTCTCTCAGCAGTGAGGTGCAGTCAGGATGTGTGCCTGATTCACTGTCTCCTCTCTCAGCAGTGAGGTGCAGTCAGGATGTGTGCCTGATTCACTGTCTCCTCTCTCACCAGTGAGGTGCAGTCAGGATGTGTGCCTGATTCACTGTCTCCTCTCTCGGCAGTGAGGTGCAGTCAGGATGTGTACCTGATTCACTGTCTCCTCTCTCAGCAGTGGGGTGCAGTCAGGATGTGTGCCTGATTCACTGTCTCCTCTCTCAGCAGTGAGGTGCAGCCAGCACATGTGCCTGATTCACTGTCTCCTCTCTCAGCAGTGAGGTGCAGTCAGGATGTGTGCCTGATTCACTGTCTCCTCTCTCAGCAGTGAGGTGCAGTCAGGATGTGTGCCTGATTCACTGTCTCCTCTCTCAGCAGTGAGGTGCTGTCAGGATGTGTGCCTGATTCACTGTCATCTCTCTCAGCAGTGAGGTGCAGTCAGGATGTGTGCCTGATTCACTGTCTCCTCTCTCAGCAGTGAGGTGCAGTCAGGATGTGTGCCTGATTCACTGTCTCCTCTCTCAGCAGTGAGGTGCAGTCAGGATGTGTGCCTGATTCACTGTCTCCTCTCTCAGCAGTGAGGTGCTGTCAGGATGTGTGCCTGATTCACTGTCTCCTCTCTCAGCAGTGGGGTGCAGTCAGGATGTGTGCCTGATTCACTCTCTCCTCTCTCAGCAGTGGGGTGCAGTCAGGATGTGTGCCTGATTCACTGTCTCCTCTCTCAGCAGTGGGGTGCAGTCAGGATGTGTGCCTGATTCACTGTCTCCTCTCTCAGCAGTGAGGTGCAGTCAGTACATGTGCCTGATTCACTGTCTCCTCTCTCAGCAGTGAGGTGCAGTCAGGATGTGTGCCTGATTCACTGTCTCCTCTCTCAGCAGTGAGGTGCAGTCAGTACATGTGCCTGATTCACTGTCATCTCTCTCAGCAGTGAGGTGCAGTCAGGATGTATGCCTGATTCACTGTCTCCTCTCTCAGGAGTGGGGTGCAGTCAGGATGTGTGCCTGATTCACTGTCTCCTCTCTCAGCAGTGAGGTGCAGTCAGTACATGTGCCTGATTCACTGTCTCCTCTCTCAGCAGTGAGGTGCAGTCAGGATGTGTGCCTGATTCACTGTCATCTCTCTCAGCAGTGGGGTGCAGTCAGGATGTGTGCCTGATTCACTGTCATCTCTCTCAGCAGTGGGGTGCAGTCAGGGTGTGTGCCTGATTCACTGTCATCTCTCTCAGCAGTGAGGTGCAGTCAGGATGTGTGCCTGATTCACTGTCTCCTCTCTGCAGTGGGGTGCAGTCAGGATGTGTGCCTGATTCACTGTCATCTCTCTCAGCAGTGAGGTGCAGTCAGGATGTGTGCCTGATTCACTGTCTCCTCTCTCAGCAGTGAGGTGCAGTCAGGATGTGTGCCTGATTCACTGTCTCCTCTCTCAGCAGTGAGGTGCAGTCAGGATGTGTGCCTGATTCACTGTCTCCTCTCTCAGCAGTGAGGTGCTGTCAGGATGTGTGCCTGATTCACTGTCTCCTCTCTCAGCAGTGAGGTGCAGTCAGGATGTGTGCCTGATTCACTGTCTCCTCTCTCAGCAGTGAGGTGCAGTCAGGATGTGTGCCTGATTCACTGTCTCCTCTCTCAGCAGTGAGGTGCAGTCAGTACATGTGCCTGATTCACTGTCATCTCTCTCAGGAGGACATGCTGGCATGCATTTTTGTGTTGGTGTCTAGAACTTGGGGACTGCTGTCAGCATGTTACTGCTGAGCTCTGGAGGATGAGTGGCAGACAATCGCAAGCTTCACTTGGATGTATCTCTGCTGAACCACAGTAGTGGCACTGCCAGGGCTAATGCATGGCTAAAGAAGGTTGACAAGTTGTACTGCATATTGAAGGACATTCATTCTCTATGAGTTTTGGTTAGTGATTTCTGTCCTTGCATTAATCATTTGTTGCACTGAGTTTTTTGTGTGTCAGTGTGCGTCTAGTAGCATTGTACATCATTCTTGCTTTTCACAGCACAACTGTGGGGAGTGATATGAGATTTATTTATATCCTTGTTGGTAGCAGTTTGCCACTCAACTATTTCTTTTCTAGCTTTGTGTATTGCCTAGGGTCAAACTTGAACATAGGAGTTGGCATTACTTGCATGAAGATTAGGAACATGATGAAGTGTCTTTCATCCTGACCGTCCTGTGTGCAGAGTGCATGCCGTGCAGACCCTGGATGAGCTGCGTGATGTGCACCAGTCGTTCAACCTCTACTACGGCCCTGACATCCCACGCATGCGCAACACGCGTGCCAAGCGCACAGACACCACGGCTGCCCCAGGAGAGGAAGAGGAGCCGCAGCCCGAGCCAGAAGCCCCCCTGAAGCAGGCGTCCCGCCAGAGTGGCTATACCATCTGCATCCAGGCAGGCCTTGGTGAGTGAGACAGAGGAGACTGGGCAGTGAGCGCTGGCCGATTGTGAGGCTGGGTCTACTGCTAGTAAGGCAGAGAGGAGACTAAGGTAGTCAGCGCTGGCCGATTGTGAGGCTGGGTCTACTGCTAGTAAGGCAGAGAGGAGACTAAGGTAGTCAGCGCTGGCCGATTATGAGGCTGGGTCTACTGCTAGTAAGGCAGAGAGGAGACTAAGGTAGTCAGCGCTGGCCGATTATGAGGCTGGGTCTACTGCTAGTAAGGCAGAGAGGAGACTAAGGTAGTCAGCGCTGGCCGATTGTGAGGCTGGGTCTACTGCTGAGGCTGGGTCTACTGCTGAGGCTGGGTCTACTGCTGAGGCTGGGTCTACTGCTGAGGCTGGGTCTACTGCTGAGGCTGCTGGTGGGATGCTACCATGACCAGCTCTGACACACCAAGTTCCAGTGCTGCTGGGGGACCTAGGGTGGCAGCAGTCCTAGAAAACGACTTGGAGACAGTGGGAAATCATGATGACTGAGAGTCAGAGGAAGATCATATCTTCTCATAGTAAGGTGTGCCGTACCAAAGATTTGGTGTCTTGACTTGCTGGGAAGTGTCACAAACTTCCTTGTTTTTGAGGAACAAGCCTAAGAAACTCCTGCTATTTTATATGGATTCCTGATAGTTTACTTTGAATGGATACAAAGTGTATTATGCACCCATATATTTGGTATATGGTGTAATATGAACGGGCATCCTAGAAATTATAAAGCCATACATAGTCAGATAAGTCTATCGGGCTATTGTGAAGTAGTCGCACACTTTCTCTGTCTAGTCATGTCCTATGTGAGAGCTTTAGTCTTGATTGTGATTGTGTGCAGGTCTGTCTGTAGAGATGGTGCCTTTCTCTGACACTGCAGGTCTGTCTGTAGAGATGGTGCCTTTCTCTGACACTGCAGGTCTGTCTGTAGAGATGGTGCCTTTCTCTGACACTGCAGGCCTGTCTGTAGAGATGGTGCCTTTCTCTGACACTGCAGGTCTGTCTGTAGAGATGGTGCCTTTCTCTGACACTGCAGGTCTGTCTGTAGAGATGGTGCCTTTCTCTGACACTGCAGGTCTGTCTGTAGAGACAGTGCCTTTCTCTGACACTGCAGGTCTCTCTGTAGAGATGGTGCCTTTCTCTGACACTGCAGGTCTGTCTGTAGAGACAGTGCCTTTCTGTGACACTGCAGACCTGTCTGTAAAGACGGTGCCTTTCTCTGACACTGCAGGCCTGTCTGTAGAGATGGTGCCTTTCTCTGACACTGCAGGTCTGTCTGTAGAGACAGTGCCTTTCTGTGACACTGCAGGTCTGTCTGTAGAGACAGTGCCTTTCTCTGACACTGCAGGTCTGTCTGTAAAGACGGTGCCTTTCTCTGACACTGCAGGCCTGTCTGTAGAGATGGTGCCTTTCTCTGACACTGCAGGCCTGTCTGTAGAGATGGTGCCTTTCTCTGACACTGCAGGTCTGTCTGTAGAGACAGTGCCTTTCTCTGACACTGCAGGTCTGTCTGTAGAGATGGTGCCTTTCTCTGACACTGCAGGTCTGTCTGTAGAGACAGTGCCTTTCTCTGACACTGCAGGTCTGTCTGTAGAGATGGTGCCTTTCTCTGACACTGCAGGTCTGTCTGTAGAGATGGTGCCTTTCTCTGACACTGCAGGTCTGTCTGTAGAGATGGTGCCTTTCTCTGACACTGCAGGTCTGTCTGTAGAGATGGTGCCTTTCTCTGACACTGCAGACCTGTCTGTAGAGACAGTGCCTTTCTCTGACACTGCAGGTCTGTCTGTAGAGATGGTGCCTTTCTCTGACACTGCAGGTCTGTCTGTAGAGATGGTGCCTTTCTGTGACACTGCAGGTCTGTCTGTAGAGATGGTGCCTTTCTCTGAC
The DNA here is from genome assembly GCA_034096865.1 of Theodoxus fluviatilis. Classification (NCBI taxonomy): domain Eukaryota; kingdom Metazoa; phylum Mollusca; class Gastropoda; order Cycloneritida; family Neritidae; genus Theodoxus; species Theodoxus fluviatilis. Next base: position 30,805 of record JAWQFJ010000745.1, on the reverse strand, counting down.
ACTGCAGGTCTGTCTGTAGAGATGGTGCCTTTCTCTGACACTGCAGGTCTGTCTGTAGAGATGGTGCCTTTCTCTGACACTGCAGGCCTGTCTGTAGAGATGGTGCCTTTCTCTGACACTGCAGGTCTGTCTGTAGAGATGGTGCCTTTCTCTGACACTGCAGGTCTCTCTGTAGAGATGGTGCCTTTCTCTGACACTGCAGGTCTGTCTGTAGAGACAGTGCCTTTCTCTGACACTGCAGGTCTCTCTGTAGAGATGGTGCCTTTCTCTGACACTGCAGGTCTGTCTGTAGAGACAGTGCCTTTCTCTGACACTGCAGGTCTGTCTGTAAAGACGGTGCCTTTCTCTGACACTGCAGGTCTGTCTGTAGAGACAGTGCCTTTCTGTGACACTGCAGGTCTGTCTGTAGAGATGGTGCCTTTCTCTGACACTGCAGGTCTGTCTGTAAAGATGGTGCCTTTCTCTGACACTGCAGGTCTGTCTGTAGAGACGGTGCCTTTCTCTGACAATGCAGGTCTGTCTGTAGAGATGGTGCCTTTCTCTGACACTGCAGGTCTGTCTGTAGAGATGGTGCCTTTCTCTGACACTGCAGGTCTGTCTGTAGAGATGGTGCCTTTCTCTGACACTGCAGGCCTGTCTGTAGAGATGGTGCCTTTCTCTGACACTGCAGGTCTGTCTGTAAAGACGGTGCCTTTCTGTGACACTGCAGGTCTGTCTGTAGAGATGGTGCCTTTCTCTGACACTGCAGGTCTGTCTGTAGAGATGGTGCCTTTCTCTGACACTGCAGGTCTGTCTGTAGAGACAGTGCCTTTCTCTGACACTGCAGGTCTGTCTGTAAAGACGGTGCCTTTCTCTGACACTGCAGGCCTGTCTGTAGAGATGGTGCCTTTCTCTGACACTGCAGGCCTGTCTGTAGAGATGGTGCCTTTCTCTGACACTGCAGGTCTGTCTGTAGAGACAGTGCCTTTCTCTGACACTGCAGGTCTATCTGTAGAGATGGTGCCTTTCTCTGACACTGCAGGTCTGTCTGTAGAGACAGTGCCTTTCTCTGACACTGCAGGTCTGTCTGTAGAGATGGTGCCTTTCTCTGACACTGCAGGCCTGTCTGTAGAGATGGTGCCTTTCTGTGTCACTGCAGGTCTGTCTGTAGAGATGGTGCCTTTCTGTGTCACTGCAGGTCTGTCTGTAGAGACGGTGCCTTTCTGTGTCACTGCAGGTCTGTCTGTAGAGATGGTGCCTTTCTGTGACACTGCAGGTCTGTCTGTAGAGATGGTGCCTTTCTGTGACACTGCAGGTCTGTCTGTAGAGATGGTGCCTTTCTCTGACACTGCAGGTCTGTCTGTAGAGATGGTGCCTTTCTGTGACACTGCAGGTCTGTCTGTAGAGATGGTGCCTTTCTCTGACACTGCAGGTCTGTCTGTAGAGATGGTGCCTTTCTGTGACACTGCAGGTCTGTCTGTAGAGATGGTGCCTTTCTCTGACACTGCAGGTCTGTCTGTAGAGATGGTGCCTTTCTCTGACACTGCAGGCCTGTCTGTAGAGATGGTGCCTTTCTCTGACACTGCAGGTCTGTCTGTAGAGATGGTGCCTTTCTCTGACACTGCAGGTCTCTCTGTAGAGATGGTGCCTTTCTCTGACACTGCAGGTCTGTCTGTAGAGATGGTGCCTTTCTCTGACACTGCAGGCCTGTCTGTAGAGATGGTGCCTTTCTCTGACACTGCAGGTCTGTCTGTAGAGACAGTGCCTTTCTCTGACACTGCAGGTCTGTCTGTAAAGACGGTGCCTTTCTCTGACACTGCAGGTCTGTCTGTAGAGACAGTGCCTTTCTGTGACACTGCAGGTCTGTCTGTAGAGATGGTGCCTTTCTCTGACACTGCAGGTCTGTCTGTAAAGATGGTGCCTTTCTCTGACACTGCAGGTCTGTCTGTAGAGACGGTGCCTTTCTCTGACAATGCAGGTCTGTCTGTAGAGATGGTGCCTTTCTCTGACACTGCAGGTCTGTCTGTAGAGATGGTGCCTTTCTCTGACACTGCAGGTCTGTCTGTAGAGATGGTGCCTTTCTCTGACACTGCAGGCCTGTCTGTAGAGATGGTGCCTTTCTCTGACACTGCAGGTCTGTCTGTAAAGACGGTGCCTTTCTGTGACACTGCAGGTCTGTCTGTAGAGATGGTGCCTTTCTCTGACACTGCAGGCCTGTCTGTAGAGATGGTGCCTTTCTCTGACACTGCAGGTCTGTCTGTAGAGACAGTGCCTTTCTCTGACACTGCAGGTCTGTCTGTAAAGACGGTGCCTTTCTCTGACACTGCAGGCCTGTCTGTAGAGATGGTGCCTTTCTCTGACACTGCAGGCCTGTCTGTAGAGATGGTGCCTTTCTCTGACACTGCAGGTCTGTCTGTAGAGACAGTGCCTTTCTCTGACACTGCAGGTCTGTCTGTAGAGATGGTGCCTTTCTCTGACACTGCAGGTCTGTCTGTAGAGACAGTGCCTTTCTCTGACACTGCAGGTCTGTCTGTAGAGATGGTGCCTTTCTCTGACACTGCAGGTCTGTCTGTAGAGATGGTGCCTTTCTGTGTCACTGCAGGTCTGTCTGTAGAGATGGTGCCTTTCTGTGTCACTGCAGGTCTGTCTGTAGAGACGGTGCCTTTCTGTGTCACTGCAGGTCTGTCTGTAGAGATGGTGCCTTTCTGTGACACTGCAGGTCTGTCTGTAGAGATGGTGCCTTTCTCTGACACTGCAGGTCTGTCTGTAGAGATGGTGCCTTTCTCTGACACTGCAGGTCTGTCTGTAGAGATGGTGCCTTTCTCTGACACTGCAGGTCTGTCTGTAGAGATGGTGCCTTTCTCTGACACTGCAGGTCTGTCTGTAGAGATGGTGCCTTTCTGTGACACTGCAGGTCTGTCTGTAGAGATGGTGCCTTTCTCTGACACTGCAGGTCTGTCTGTAGAGATGGTGCCTTTCTCTGACACTGCAGGTCTCTCTGTAGAGATGGTGCCTTTCTGTGACACTGCAGACCTGTCTGTAAAGACGGTGCCTTTCTCTGACACTGCAGGTCTGTCTGTAGAGACAGTGCCTTTCTGTGACACTGCAGGTCTGTCTGTAGAGATGGTTCCTTTCTCTGACACTGCAGACCTGTCTGTAAAGACGGTTCCTTTCTCTGACACTGCAGGTCTCTCTGTAGAGATGGTGCCTTTCTCTGACACTGCAGACCAGTCTGTAGAGATGGTGCCTTTCTCTGACACTGCAGGTCTCTGTAGAGACGGTGCCTTTTCTGACTCACTATTCCCACTTCAGGTCAGCTGGCCCGACGCTTTGGTCTGAAGCCAGAGGAGGTGGGTGAGAACCTTCGAGACAACTACCAGCGTAACGAGGTTGACCAGTGTCCTGTGGAGCCCACAGAACTGGCCAAGGACTACATCTGCAGGTGAGAGGGAGGGAGGGAGAGAGAGAGGGAGGGAGGGGTGGTGGTGGTGGTATGGGGTGGGTTGGGATGTATTGTTCTTTCTCGCACATCTGCAGTATTTGTGTGAAAGTACATTAGGATCGCAGTTACCTGTGTTCTTGTGCATTTGATTGATTTCATGGTATGGGTTTTGTTGAGTCTTGTGGGTCTCCAATTTGTAGTTACCATAGCCTCCCTTGTATGCCTGCTTGCGGTCAGCTGATGTGTGGCAACAGTCTTATAGTCCAATTAGTGGTGACTGTTTCAGTCAATCCATTTTGTAGCTAGATTTGTCAGTATAGGAACTCTCTGATGCTTGCATTTGCAGAACATTGTGTTGCAGACAACTATTGCAATTGATTGTACTCTTTGTTGATGAGTTTTTATTGACTCACATGCGAAGCAAAAGTGAGTCTTATGTACTGAGCCGTGTCGTCCGTCCGCCGTCCGGGCGTCCGGGCGTAAAAAACTTAAACGTTGGATTTTTCTCGGAGACTATTAAGTCTATCAACACCAAATGTGGCATGATGGTGTATGATGACAAGGCCTCAAAAAACATACATAGTGACTTGACCTTGCTTCAAGGTCAAGGTCACAGGAGCCATAAATGTGGTCTCAAAAACAGTCATTTTTCACATTTTCCCAATTTTCTCCCACGTTATTGAGAATGGCGACCTTAGCTACAAGTGGTATATAGGTCAAAGCAAACCCTATCTTTTGATACCAGTTTGGTTGACCTTGCTTCAAGGTCAAGGTCACAGGAGCTCTTCAAAGTTGGATTGTATACATATTTTGAAGTGACCTTGACCCTGAACTATGGCAGATAACTGTTTCAAACTTAATAATTATGTGGGGCACATGTTATACTTTCATCATGAGACACATTTGGTCACATATCATCAAGGTCAAGGTCACTTTGACCCTTATGAAATGTGACCAAAATGGGGTAGTGAACCACTAAAAGTGACCATATCTCATGGTAGAAAGTGCCAATAAGCACCATTGTGCTTCCTATGCCTTGAATGAACAGCTTTGTGTTGCATGACCTTGGATGACCTTGACCTTGGGTCAAGGTCACATGTATTTTGGTAGGGAAAATGTGTAAAGCATTTCTTGGTGTATGATGTCATTGCTAGGTTTAGTTGTTTGACCTTGACCTTGAAGGTCACCTGAAGATCAAGGTCATATAAAGGTCAAGGTCAAGCATGTGAGTCGTATGGGCTTTGCCCTTCTTGTTTTGTATTATTTTTGTATGGCTCTTCAGTCAGAGAGTCATGACTTCACTGTGTAGATTTGCTGTAGCCACCATAACTCCATTGTTGCTGTGAATTGATCGCCAGACCATCACGTGGCTGCAACATCAAGCACATCTGCTAGCTGGTGTTTGTGTCTGCAGCCAGTAGACTTTGCCACAAGTATTGCAGTGGAGTATACTCGGAGTAGATGTACGTTTTACAAGTTAGAATTGCAGCCGTCCCTTCCCCGTGAAGTGTTGCCCCAGCCATCGCAGCCTTGTCGCTCTCTCACAGCCAGTTCCCCAGCGAGGAGAAGGTGCTGCTGGGAGCGCGGCATGTGGTGGCCATGCAGATTGCACACGACCCCATGGTGCGTGCCAGCGTGCGCCAGGCCTTCTTTGAGCGCGCCAAGATCCGAGTGCGCACCACCAAGAAGGGGCGGATGGTGAGTGGCCTTGTTGTCTTGGTCTCTGCTGTCTTGCCTCGGATGGTCACTGGCTGGTGTCCGGGCACAACTGCTGAGTTTGGACCGTAGCCGGGCACAACTGCTGAGTGTGGACCGTTGCCGGGCACAACTGCTGAGTTTGGACCGTAGCCGGGCACAACTGCTGAGTTTGGACGGTAGCTGCCGTAGTGGCTAGTCCAAGGTTAATGTAGGGAAGGCAAAGTTGTGGAGTGTTTTGTTGAATGTTACCAAGTTTTTTGTTTTTTATTAGTTTGACCCAATGTGAATTCTAACTTTGTGTGTGTATGAAATGGGAGGAATATTTTATCATTCAACAGTTTTTAATCATCACCACCACCGTCATCATTGCAGTTGTAATTGTCAATATAATTGTTGTCGTAACAATCGTCATACCATGACGATCATCAGTGTTGTTGTTGATGTATCATCATCATCATCATCATCCATCGGCATCATCATTTCTTGTGTTTTCCTGCTCTTCTGGCCTACATGGGTAATGGTCCCCGCTGATGATGCTGTGGTTTCATACAGTTGATAGACGAGAACCATGCCATCTACACCATGAAGTACCTGCGCAACAAGCCCATCAAGGAGATCAGGGAAGACCAGTTCGTCAAGCTCTGGCAGGTAGGGGCTGGCCTTGTGACCTCTTGGAGCTGACCTGA
>JAWQFJ010000745.1:0-20000 GCA_034096865.1 Theodoxus fluviatilis | reverse complement strand
TCCTGTAGTGTTTTATCTTGACCCTGTCTGTAGCATGTGATGTCTGCCTCTTTGTAGGCATCCTGATGTCTGCCAATGTATGGCCCTCATGGCATTTGAAAAACATATTTTCAGAAAAGTCTAAGCCTTTTTTGAACTGGAGATGTTTCCATCAATGTTTGGTGTATGGTGTATTCTTTAAACTCTCTCTGACTTAGTTTGTCAGAAGATTTGTCATGCATGAAACTGGACAAGTGTACTGATGACATCTCTGTGTCTGGTGCCAGAACTGCTCTGATGATCATGGATGATGTCAAGGAAATCATTTCCGAGTTGGAGCAGGAGCAGCAGTTCCCTCCCATCAGCGTGGAGCTGGTGGACAACCACCTGGCCATGATCTATGAGGGCACCACCACTGCCCAGGTACGTTTGTATCTCCATCTTCACTTTCTGCCCACTCTCCCTGCCTGCCCCTCCACACACACTCACACATTCACACATACACACACACACACACACACACACATCACACCACACCACACACCCACACATGCACCACACACATGCACCACACACATACACACACAAACACACACACTCATCTCTCTTGCTTTGCAGCTGTTTCTGCACTAATCCATTACAGTGATAGTTTATCGAGTGATTGTAGAAAGAATTGTTTTGATTTTAAGTGTCACAATTACTGCACTGATCCATGGCCTTGACACTGCCCTGCCCCGTGCTGACCTGTCACGGTGTCTGTAGCTTTGCTGTATCTGGACTTGCAGAAGGAGTTCAAGGAGTATCCCCCGGTGCTGAAGCACGCCATCTCTGTGGCACGGCGCTTGCAGGACCCGCTGGTGGAGTTTGCCCAGATGTGCAACGCGGATGAGGACATCCTGTGCCTGAAGTACCACCCCCTTCAGGAGGTCCTGGACAAGGAGGAGCTGCTGAAGGCACTCAACCTGGAGTTCATCAACCGTGTCAACGAGGTTGGCGTGGACATCAACCACTGCATCAACCGCCCACACACACAGCATCAGCTGCAGTTCGTGTGCGGCCTGGGTCCCCGCAAGGCCGCCAACTTGTTCAGGGTAAGTTTGCCTTGGCCTCGCACTGCCCTCCGTCAGGCACCGGTCTGTTTTGACCTTGCACCGCCCTCCGTCAGGCACCGGTCTGTGTGGCCTTGCACCGCCCTCCGTCAGGCACTAGTCTAGGTCACTTTGCACTGCCCCCCGTCAGGCTCTAGTCTGTGTGGCCTTGCACCGCCCTCCGTCAGGCTCTAGTCTTGTTCACCTGGCACCGCCCCCCGTCAGGTTCTAGTCTGTGTGACCTTGCACCGCTCTCCGTCAGGCACCGGTCTGTGTGGCCTTGCACCGCCCTCCGTCAGGCACCGGTCTGTGTGGCCTTGCACCGCCCTCCGTCAGGCTCTAGTCTTGTTCACCTGGCACTGCCCCCCGTCAGGTTCTAGTCTGTGTGACCTTGCACCGCTCTCCGTCAGGCACCGGTCTGTGTGACCTTGCACCGCCCTCCGTCAGGCACCGGTCTGTGTGACCTTGCACCGCCCTCCGTCAGGCACCGGTCTGTGTGGCCTTGCACCGCCCTCCGTCAGGCACTAGTCTGTGTGGCCTTGCACCGCCCTCCGTCAGGCACTGGTCTGTGTGGCCTTGCACCGCCCTCCGTCAGGCACCGGTCTGTGTGACCTTGCACCGCTCTCCGTCGGACTCCGGTCTGTGTGGCCTTGCACCGCCCTCTGTCAGGCACTAGTCTGTGTGGCCTTGCACCGCCCTCCGTCAGGCACTAGTCTGTGTGGCCTTGCACCGCCCTCCGTCAGGCACTAGTCTGTGTGGCCTTGCACCGCCCTCCGTCAGGCACCGGTCTGTGTGGCCTTGCACCGCCCTCAGTCAGGCACCGGTCTGTGTGACCTTGCACCGCCCTCCATCAGGCACTAGTCTGTGTGGCCTTGCACCGCCCTCCGTCAGGCACTAGTCTGTGTGGCCTTGCACCGCCCTCCGTCAGGCACTAGTCTGTGTGGCCTTGCACCGCCCTCCGTCAGGCACTGGTCTGTGTGGCCCAGTGGTCGGGGTGGGGGAGTAAAGCAGTTTGAGCTTGGGTAAAGTACTTTGAGTCTTGCTATGAGAGAGGTGGTTGTGTCAAGTCATTGCCTTCACTGCCACCTTACTGGATGATGGCACATGACTGGAGAGGAAGACTGCCAGTGACCAGGGAGGAAAGTGTAACGCAGTGAATAGGCCTCATGATCAGGAGATAAATGTTTGAAAAGAACAGTGTCTCCAGGCGCTGTAATGTTGTGTTCTAGAGTAGGGTTACATTGGTTTTCCCTCCATACTGTCCCAGTAGACAACACTTAGGTATATGACCATTTCTTAAATTTTTGTAGTGTTGGTGTAGTGATGTATTCTGAACTAGTCATTCATCTCTCCTCTGTCTCTTTGCTTTGTCAGTTTGTCCTGAATGAGGAAATGAAAGTATGTCAAGTCAGGTGTAGAAAGAATATGCAGCTTGATGAGAAGATTTGACTGCTTGAAGATGATAGATGGAAAGATTTCCCAATGCAGACTTGTTTGTTGTCATAGAATTGTTACACACTAAAACATTTTTAACATGTGACCATCTGCTCTTGTTCTGCACAGCTGCTGAAGTCCAGCAACAGTCGGCTGGAGAACAGAACGCAGCTGGTGTCGCTGTGCCACATGGGGCCCAAGGTATTCATCAACTGCGCCGGCTTCATCAAGATCGACACCAGCAGCATGGGCGACAGGTAGCCATGCCTCCCCCTGCTGCCCTGGCAGCTCTCAGTATCTCACTCTGGGTTCTTGTTGTTGCCTCTCTCCAGCCACACCGCCTCCCCCTGCCTGCCTGCTGTCCTTTCACCATCACCTCCACTGCCCGTCTGCCCTGCATGGCCACCCTGCCTGCCTGCTGTCCTTTCACCATCACCTCCACTGCCCGTCTGCCCTGCATGGCCACCCTGCTTGCATGCTTGCTTGCCCGCTTTTCCCATTGTGTGTGTGTGTGTGTGTGTGTGTGTGTGTGTGTGTGTGTGTGTGCATGAGTGTGCGTGTCTCTGTGTGTGTGCGTGTGTGTGTGCGTGTGTGTGTGTGTGTATGTGTGCGCATGTGTGCATACGTGTATGTGTGTGAATGTGCATGTGAAAATGTGTGTGTGTATGTGTGTGTGTGTGTGCATGAGTGTGCGTGTCTCTGTGTGTGTCTGTGTCCGTGTGTGTGCGTGTGTGTGTGTGTGTGTGTGTGTGTGTGTGTGTGTGTGTGTGTGTGTGTGTGTGTGTGTGTGTGTGTGTGTGTGTGTGTGCATGTGTGTGTGTGCATGAGTGTGCGTGTCTCTGTGTGTGTCTGTGTCCGTGTGTGTGCGTGTGTGTGTGTGTGTGTGTGTGTGCATGTGTGTGTGTGAAAGTGAGTGTGTGTGTGTGTGTGTGTGTGTGCATGTGTGTGTGTGAGAGTGAGTGTGTGTGTGTGTGTGTGTGTGTGTGCATGAGTGTGCCTGTCTCTGTGTGTGTCTGTGTCCGTGTGTGTGTGCGTGTGTGTGTGTGTGTGTGTGTGTGTGTGTGTGTGCGCATGTGTGCATACGTGTATGTGTGTGAATGTGCATGTGAAAATGTGTGTGTGTATGTGTGTGTGTGTGCACGCTTGTGTGTGTGCATGAGTATGCATGTGTCTGCATGCATGAGTGTGTATGTGCTTGTGTGTGGGTGTATGCATGTATGCATGCGTGTGTGTGTCTCTCTCTCTCTGTGTCTGTGTGTATGCATGTTTGCATATGTGTGTGAATGTGTGTGTGTGCACGTGTGTATGTGTGTGTGTGTGCGTGCTTGTGTGTTTGCATGAGTATGCATGTGTCTGCATACATGTGTATGTGTGTACATGGGGGTGGGGGGTGGGGGGGGGGATGCATGAGAGAGAGAGAGAGAGAGAGAGAGAGAGAGAGAGAGAGAGAGAGAGAGAGAGAGAGAGAGAGAGAGAGAGAGGAGGGAGGGATGGAGGAGGGAGGGAGGGAGGGAGGAGGTAGGGAGGGAGGGAGGGAGGGAAGGGAGGGAGGACGGGAGGGCGGGAGGGAGAGAGAGAGGCAGGGAGGGAGGGAGGGAGGGAGGGAGGGAGGGAGGGAGGGAGAGAGAGAGAGAGAGATCTGTGCATCTGTCTCTCCTGAATGCATCCATTATTTTGTTCAAATGTCAGTCCAACCCTCTCCATTGTAATCTCACCAAGTTTTGTACAGAATAGATCATTTATAACATTTAATATGAAGTGTTTCGTTGGAATTTTTTGTTGTTAAAGATAACAGTTAAGCACCAGTTAATTTGCTTTGCTTGTAAAATTTCCAGACCTCAGATTTGCCATGTAGAAATGCATAAATATTATTTGCCATCTCAAGCTTTCATAGCAGCATTTTGTCCTGTGTTTTCATCACGCCTGGGAAATAATTTGCTTGTTGAATCACGCCCTAGAAGCTTTGCATATGCTTGTAGTCAGCTGGTGTAGGCGCACTGGTAAAGGTCTTGTGTTGTGCTTCTCACTGAATGCTTGTGCATGCGCTGTCGCTTACTGAATCCCCGCTTTGCCTTTTCACTGCTTGCTTGCCTGCCTGCCTCGCTAATGCACACTTGTCACTATGTGACAAGATCCCCTGCTTTCAACAGCACGGAGAACTACGTGGACGTGCTGGACGGATCGCGCGTGCACCCCGAGGCATATGAGTGGGCGCGCAAGATGGCCGTGGATGCCCTAGAGTACGACGACACTGCAGAGGATGCCAACCCTGCTGGAGCTCTGGAGGAAATCCTGGAGGCACCAGAGCGTCTCAAAGACCTTGACCTTGATGCCTTTGCTGAGGAGCTTGCCCGCCAGGTGGGTAAAGGAAAGGCGGGGTTGAGGCGGGAAGGGGGTGGGATGGGAAGAGTTGTGTGAAGTAAGGGTTGGGATGAATTGGGGGCGTCGGGTTAGGGTGGGATGGAGTGTGTGGGATGGAGTGTTAGGGATGGAGTGTGTGGGGTGGGGTGTGGGATGGGGTGTGTGGGGTGGAGTGTTAGGGATGGGGTGGGGTGTGTGGGGTGGAGTGTGTGGGATGGGGTGTGTGGGGTCGGGTGTGTGGGGTGAAGTGTGTGGGGTGTGGTGTGTGGGGTGGAGTGTGTGGGGTGGGGGGTGGGGTGTGTGGGGTGGGTGTGTGGGGTGGAGTGTGTGGGGTGGTGGTGTGTGGGGTGGAGTGTGTGGGGTGGGGTGTGTGGGGTGGGGTGTGTGGGGTGGAGTGTGTGGGGTGGAGTGTGTGGGATGGGGTGTGTGGGGTGGGCTGTGTGGGAGTGTGTGGGGTGGGAGTGTGTGGGGTGGGGTGTGTGGAATTTGTTGTGTGGGATGGGGTGTGTGGGATGGGGTATGTGGGGTGGGGTGTGTGGGGTGGGGTGTGTGGGTGGGGTGTGTGGGGTGGGGTGTGTGGGATGGGGTGTGTGGGGTTGGGTGTGTGGGATGGGGTGGGTGGGGTGTGTGGGATGGGGTGTGTGGGGTGTGGTGTCTGGGATGGGGTGTGTGGGATGGGGTATGTGGGGTTGGGTGTGTGGGGTTGGGTGTGTGGGATGGGGTGTGTGAGGTTGGGTGTGTGGGATGGGAAGAGTTGTGTGAAGTAAGGGTTGGAATGGATTGGGGGCGTCGGGTTAGGGTGGGATGGAGTGTTAGGGATGGGGTGTGTGGGGTGAGGTGTGTGGGATGGGGTGTGTGGGATGGGGTGTGTGGGATGGGGTGTGTGGGGTGGAGTGTGTGGGGTGGGGTGTGTGGGATGGGGTGTGTGGGGTGGGGTGTGTGGGATGGTGTGTGTGGGATGGGGTGTGTGGGATGGGGTGAGTGGGGTGGAGTGTGTGGGATGGGGTATGTGGGATGGGGTATGTGGGATAGGGTGTGTGTAATGGGGTGTGTGGGGTGGGGTGTGTGGGATGGGGTGGGGAATTTTCAGATCTGGTTAGAGGGCAGTCAGGGATGTGGATGAGTAGTGGAAGGATGAGGTATTGAGGAAGGATTGGGAGTGGGGGGATGGGATGGGATGGATAGTTGGAAGAGTGGATGAAGTACGATGATGCAGATAGAAACTTTACAAGAGCAGACATGATTTACTGATGTGTGGAACCATTTTTGAGGAAGCAAAGGTGACGTAGTAATTTGGACAGGAAATTGACTCGGTAGGGTTTTAACAGTCTCTTGTTTGATATAAAGAGGATTTGGCTGCATGGAAGATGGTTTGACTGCATGGGGGAAGGTGAGGTGCGTGTTTTGTGAGTCGTTGCTTTGCCCGTCTTTGATTTTTTTCTTCTTTCATTTTCCAGGGCTATGGTGGCAAGCACATCACGCTGTATGACATCCGTGCAGAGCTCAACCACCGCTACAAGGACATGCGTACTCCATACCGTTCCCCCACCAACGAGGAGCGCTTCAACATGATCACCAAGGAGAGTCCTGAGACTTTCTACGTTGGTACGCACTTGTTTGCACCAGGCACTTGTTTTACACCAGGTCCTTGTTTACACCAGCCACTTGTTTTACACCAGGCACCTGTTTACACCAGCCACTTGTTTACACCAGGCACCTGTTTACACCAAGCCTTTGTTTTCACCAGGCCATTGTTTACACCAGGCCCTTGTTTACACCAGGCCTTTGTTTACACCAGCCACTTGTTTACACCAGGCACCTGTTTATACACCAGGCACTTGTTTACACCAGGCACCTGTTTACACCAGGCACTTGTTTACACCAGGCACCTGTTTACACCAGGCACTTGTTTACACCATACCTTTATTTACACCAGGCCTTTATTTACACCAGACCTTTGTTTACACCAGGCACTTGTTTACACCAGGCACTTGTTTACACCAGGCACTTGTTTACACCAGGCACCTGTTTTCACCACGCCTTTGTTTTCACCAGGCCATTGTTTACACCAGGCCCTTGTTTACACCAGGCCTTTGTTTTCACCAGGCCATTGTTTACACCAGGCCCTTGTTTACACCAGCCACTTGTTTACTTGTGTCCTTGCATCAGTAGAATTGACAGAGCTGTGCCCATTCATTGATGAAGTAAAAAAAACACTTCATAGTAGTCATAGAGTGATTGTTGTATCACACATTTTGTTGATTGTCACATGGAAAGAAAAAAGCAAATGAATTTTGTCATATGTCTGTCTGTCTCGGATGCAGTATGTATATTTGTTTGTGTGTGTGTGTGTGTGTGTGTGTGTGTGTGTGTGTGTGTGTGTGTGTGTGTGTGTGTGTGTGTGTGTGTGTGTGTGAGTGTGTGTGCATGTTTGATGTCAAGGGTGGTGGAAATCACAAGACTGTAAATGGCCTGTGCTGACCCTGGCTGCCACTGCAGGCAAGCTGGTGCACGTGCGCGTGCTGGGCATCGCCCACAAGCGTCCCCAGGGCGACCAGCTGGACCAGGCCAATCCCATTCGCAATGAGGAAACCAACCTGTGGCAGTGTCCCTTCTGTAACAAGAACGACTTTCCTGAAATCAGCTTGGTGAGCAACTTCGGCCTTGCCCGTCTCGGGGGAGCGGGGTGGGGGAGATGGCATATGACTGTAGAGGGCCCAAATTCTTCCCAGTATGATCAGCTTTCCAAATCACTCTTGTCATTATGGCTTCAGCCTCCAGTACCTGTTATGCCTTTCATTTACTTCTATGTCATCACCTTCACCTTCATTAGTGTAGTGCAATGGAGGTGAAGATATTTTAATCATCATAGTAATGCAGAGAATGTTGTTGAATAAGAATTACTTTTTATTGTGTATGCCTTCTCTGGTGTATCTCCTCACCCACCACCCTCCCTTTCCTTGCCTTCCTCCCTTTCCTTGCCTTCCTCCCTTTCCTTGCCTTCCTCCCTCCCTTTCCTTGCCTTCCTCCCTTTCCTTGCCTTCCTCCCTTTCCTTGCCTTACTCCCTTTCCTTGCCTTACTCCCTTTCCTTGCCCTCCACCCTCCCTTTCCTTGCCTTCCTCCCTTTCCTTGCCTTACTCCCTTTCCTTGCCTTCCTCCCTTTCCTTGCCTTCCACCCTCCCTTTCCTTGCCTTCCTCCCTTTCCTTGCCTTCCACCCTCCCTTTCCTTGCCTTCCACCCTCCCTTTCCTTGCCTTCCTCCCTTTCCTTGCCTTCCACCCTCCCTTTCCTTGCCTTCCACCCTCCCTTTCCTTGCCTTACTCCCTTTCCTTGCCTTCCTCCCTTTCCTTGCCTTACTCCCTTTCCTTGCCTTACTCCCTTTCCTTGCCTTACTCCCTTTCCTTGCCTTACTCCCTTTCCTTGCCTTACTCCCTTTCCTTGCCTTACTCCCTTTCCTTGCCTTACTCCCTTTCCTTGCCTTCCTCCCTTTCCTTGCCTTACTCCCTTTCCTTGCCTTACTCCCTTTCCTTGCCTTACTCCCTTTCCTTGCCTTCCTCCCTTTCCTTGCCTTACTCCCTTTCCTTGCCTTACTCCCTTTCCTTGCCTTACTCCCTTTCCTTGCCTTCCACCCTCCCTTTCCTTGCCTTCCTCCCTTTCCTTGCCTTCCTCCCTTTCCTTGCCTTACTCCCTTTCCTTGCCTTACTCCCTTTCCTTGCCCTCCACCCTCCCTTTCCTTGCCTTCCACCCTCCCTTTCCTTGCCTTCCTCCCTTTCCTTGCCTTCCTCCCTTTCCTTGCCTTACTCCCTTTCCTTGCCTTCCTCCCTTTCCTTGCCTTCCTCCCTTTCCTTGCCTTACTCCCTTTCCTTGCCTTACTCCCTTTCCTTGCCCTCCACCCTCCCTTTCCTTGCCTTCCACCCTCCCTTTCCTTGCCTTCCTCCCTTTCCTTGCCTTCCTCCCTTTCCTTGCCTTACTCCCTTTCCTTGCCTTCCTCCCTTTCCTTGCCTTCCTCCCTTTCCTTGCCTTACTCCCTTTCCTTGCCTTACTCCCTTTCCTTGCCCTCCACCCTCCCTTTCCTTGCCTTCCTCCCTCCCTTTCCTTGCCTTCCTCCCTTTCCTTGCCTTCCACCCTCCCTTTCCTTGCCTTCCACCCTCCCTTTCCTTGCCTTACTCCCTTTCCTTGCCTTCCACCCTCCCTTTCCTTGCCTTCCACCCTCCCTTTCCTTGCCTTCCACCCTCCCTTTCCTTGCCTTCCACCCTCCCTTTCCTTGCCTTCCACCCTCCCTTTCCTTGCCTTCCACTCTCCCTTTCCTTGCCTTCCACCCTCCCTTTCCTTGCCTTCCACCCTCCCTTTCCTTGCCTTCCACCCTTCCTTTCCTTGCCTTCCACCCTCCCTTTCCTTGCCTTTCACCCTCCCTTTCCTTGCCTTTCACCCTCCCTTTCCTTGCCTTCCACCCTCCCTTTCCTTGCCTTTCACCCTCCCTTTCCTTGCCTTCCTCCCTCCCTTTCCTTGCCTTCCTCCCTCCCTTTCCTTGCCTTCCACTCTCCCTTTCCTTGCCTTTCACCCTCCCTTTCCTTGCCTTCCACCCTCCCTTTCCTTGCCTTCCACCCTCCCTTTCCTTGCCTTTCACCCTCCCTTTCCTTGCCTTCCTCCCTCCCTTTCCTTGCCTTCCACTCTCCCTTTCCTTGCCTTCCTCCCTCCCTTTCCTTGCCTTCCTCCCTCCCTTTCCTTGCCTTCCACTCTCCCTTTCCTTGCCTTTCACCCTCCCTTTCCTTGCCTTCCACCCTCCCTTTCCTTGCCTTCCACCCTCCCTTTCCTTGCCTTCCACCCTCCCTTTCCTTGCCTTTCACCCTCCCTTTCCTTGCCTTTCACCCTCCCTTTCCTTGCCTTCCACCCTCCCTTTCCTTGCCTTCCACCCTCCCTTTCCTTGCCTTTCACCCTCCCTTTCCTTGCCTTTCACCCTCCCTTTCCTTGCCTTCCTCCCTTTCCTTGCCTTCCACCTCCCTTTCCTTGCCTTCTCCCTTTCCTTGCCTTCCTCCCTTTCCTTGCTTCCTCCTCCCTTTCCTTGCCTTTCACCCTCCCTTTCCTTGCCTTTCACCCTCCCTTTCCTTGCCTTCCTCCCTTTCCTTGCCTTCCACCCTCCCTTTCCTTGCCTTTCACCCTCCCTTCCTTGCCTTTCACCCTCCCTTTCCTTGCCTTTCCCTCCCTTTCCTTGCCTTCCACCCTCCCTTTCCTTGCCTTCTCCTTTCCTTGCCTTCCCCCTCCCTTTCCTTGCCTTTCACCCTCCCTTTCCTTGCCTTTCACCCTCCCTTTCCTTGCCTTACTCCCTTTCCTTGCCTTCCCTCCCTTTCCTTGCCTTCCCCTCCCTTTCCTTGCCTTTCCCCTCCCTTTCCTTGCCTTCCTACCTCCCTTTCCTTGCCTTCCACCCTCCCTTTCCTTGCCTTCCTCCTCCTTTCCTTCCTCCTTCCTTCCTCCTCCTTTCCTTGCCTTCCTCCCTTTCCTTGCCTTCCTCCTCCTTTCCTTCCTCCTTCCTTTCCTTGCCTTCCTCCTCCTTTCCTTCCTTCCTCCTTTCCTTGCCTTCCTCCTTTCCTTGCCTTCCCTCCTTTCTCCTTCCTCCCTTCTTCCTCCTTCCTTCTCCTCCTTCTTGCCTTCCTCCTTCTTGCCTTCCTCCTTCTTGCCTTCCTCCTTCTTGCCTTCCTCCTTCTTGCCTTCCTCCTTCTTGCCTTCCTCCTTCTTGCCTTCCTCCTTCTTGCCTTCCTCCTTCTCCTTCTCCTTTCCTTCCTCCCTCCTTTCCTTCCTTCCTCCTCCTTTCCTTCCTCCTCCCTTTCTTTGCCTTCCCTCCTCCTTTCCTTGCCTTCCTCCTTTCCTTTCCTCCCTCCTTTCCTTGCCTTCCTCCTTTCCTTTCCTCTCCTTTCCTTCCTCCTCCTTTCTTCCTGCCTTCCTCTCTTCTGCCTCTCCTTCTTCTGCCTCCCTTCCTTCTCCTTCCCTTTCCTCCTCCTTTCCTTTGCCTTCCTCCTTTCCTTGCCTTCCTCCCTTCCTTTCCTTCTGCCTCCTCCTTCCTTGCCTTCCTCCTTTCCTTGCCTTCCCTCCTTCCTTTCCTTCCTTCTCCTCCTCCTTTCCTTGCCTCCTCCCTTCTTCTGCCTTCCTTCTTCTCCTCCCTTTCCTCTGCCTTTCCTCCCTCTCCTTTCCTTTCCTCCTCCTTTCCTTCCTCCTCCTTTCCTTTCCTCCCTTCCTTTCTCTGCCTTCCTCCTTTCTTCCTCCCTCCCTTTCCTTGCCTCCTCCTTTCCTTGCCTCTCCTTTCCTTGCCTTCCTCCTCTCCCTTTCCTTTCCTCCTCCTTCCTTGCCTTTCCTCCCTTCCTTCCTTCCTCCTCCCTTTCTTTGCCTTCCTCCTTCTTCCTCCTCCTTTCCTTTCCTCCTCCTTTCTTGCCTTCCTCCTTTCCTTCTTCCTCCTCCTTTCCTTGCCTTTCCTCCTCCTTCTTGCCTTCCTCCTTTCTTCTGCCTCCTCCTTCTTCTGCCTCTCCCTTCTTGCCTTCCTCCTTTCCTTGCCTCCTCCTTCCTTCTCCTTCCTTTCCTCCTCGTTTCCTTCCTCCTCCTTTCCTTCCTCTCCTTTCCTTCCTCCCTTTCCTTCTCCTCCTCCTTTCTTTGCCTTCCCTTCCTCCTTCCTTTCCTTCCTCCTTTCCTTTCCTCCTCCTTCCTTCTTTCCTCCCTTCTCCTTTCCTCCTCCCTTTCCTTCCTCCTCCTTTCCTTCCTCCCTTTCCTTCTTCTCCTCCTCCCTTCTTTCCTCCTCCTTTCCTTTCCTTCCTCCCTTTCCTTGCCTTCCTCCTCCCTTTCCTTGCCTTCCTCCCTCCTTCTGCCTTCTCCTTTCCTTGCCTTTCCCTTTCCTCTGCCTTTCCCTTCCTCTGCCTTTCCTCTCTCCTTTCCTTCTTCCTGCCTTTCCTTCCTCTGCCTTTCCCTCCTTCCTTTCCTGCCTTCTCCCTTCCCTTTCCTTGCCTTTCCCTTCCTCTCCTTCCTTCTCCCTTTCCTTCCTCCCTTCCTTTCTTGCCTTTCCCTTCTTCTCCTTCCTTTCTTCTCCCTTCCTTCCTTCTGCCTTTCCTTCCTTCTGCCTCCCTTTCCTTGCCTTTCCTCTCCTCTGCCTTTCCTTCCTTCTCCTTCCTTCTTCCCTTTTTTCCTTCCTTCCTCCCTTTTTTCCTTCCTTCCTGCCTTTCCTCTTCTCTCCTTTCCTTCCTTCCTCCCTTCCTTTCTTCTGCCTTCCTCCCTTCCTTGCCTTCCTTCCTCCTCCTTTCCTTGCCTTCCCCTCCCTTTCCTTGCCTTTCCTCCTTCTCCTTTCCTTTCCTGCCTTCCCTTTCTTGCCTTCCCTTCCTCCCTTTCCTTCTTCTTTCCTTTCCTCTGCCTTTCCTTTCCTCTGCCTTTCCTTTCCTCTGCCTTTCCTTTCCTCTGCCTTCCCCTTCCTCCTCCCTTCTTTCCTTCCTTTCCTCTTCCCTTTCCTTTCCTTCTCCTCTCCTCTTCCTTGCCTTACTCCCTTTCCATTGCCTTCCACCCTCCTGCTTCTCCTTGCCTTCCACCCTCCCTTTCCTTGCCTTCCATCCTCCCTTCCTTGCCTTCCTACCCTCCCTTCCGTGCCTTCCACCCTCCCTTTCCTTGCCTTACTCTCTTTCCTTGCCTTCCACCCTCCCTTTCCTTGCCTTCCACCCTTCCTTTCCTTGCCTTCCACCCTCCCTTTCCTTGCCTTCCACCCTCCCTTTCCTTGCCTTCCACCCTTCCCTTCCCTGCCTTCCACTCTCCCTTTCCTTGCCTTCCACCCTGACCCTGTGCATGAGCAGAGTGTGTATTGAAGGCCTGCTTTTCCCATTGCCAGGTCTGGAGTCACTTTGATGGGGGCAGCTGTCCGGGAGCGCCCGTGGGTGTGAAGGTGGCCTTGGACAATGGCTGCTCTGGATTCATTGCCACTAAAAACATCAGTGACTCCCGTGTCCGCCACCCGCTGGACCGCGTCCAGCTCAACCAGACCATCATTGCACGCATGACCAAAATTGACCCCGACAGGTTCCAGGTGGAACTGTCCACCAAGACCTCCGATCTGCAGGACAGGGAGAACTCACTTCGTCCACCCAAGGACCTGTACTTTGACTATGACACGGAGAAGGCTGACAAAGAGGAGGCTCAGAACAAGCAGAACCAGCGCAACAAACAGCGTAAGTGTCTTCTGCATTTCTCTCTCTCTCTCTCTCTCTCTCTCTCTCTCTCTCTCTCTCTCTCTCTCTCTCTATCTCTCTATCCCTCTATCCCTCTATCCCTCTCTCTCTCTATCTCTCTCTCTCTCTCTCTGTCTCCCTCTCTCTCTCTCTCTCTCTCTCTCTCTCTCTCTCTCTCTCTCTCTCTCTCTCTCTCTCTCTCTCACTCTCTCTCTCTCTCTCTCTCTCTCTCTCTCTCTCTCTCTCTCTCACTCTCTCTCTCTCCCCCCCCCCCCCCCCTCTCTCTCTCTCTCTCTCTCTCTGAGCAGCTCTCTCAGTCATGGAAGGGAATGGGAGTAAGGATGGAGTGGGAGAAAGGAGGGAATGGGAGTAAGGATGGAAGGGGAGAAAGGATGGAAGGGGAGAAAGGAGGGAATGGGAGTAAGGAGGGAATGGGAGTAAGGATGGAATGGGAGTAAGGAGGGAAGGGGAGAAAGGAGGGAAGGGAAGAGAGGAGGGAATGAAATGGGAGTAAGGATGGAAGGGGATAAAGGATGGAATGGGAGTAAGGATGGAAGGGGAGATAGGAGGGAATGGGAGTAAGGATGGAAGGGAAGTAGTGATGGAAGAGGAGAGAGGAGGGAATGGGAGTAAGGATGGAAGGGGAGATAGGAGGGAATGGGAGTAAGGATGGAAGGGGAGAAAGGAGGGAATGGGAGTAAGGATGGAAGGGGAGAAAGGAGGGAATGGGAGTAAGGATGGAAGGGGAGAAAGGATGGAAGGGGAGAAAGGAGGGAATGGGAGTAAGGATGGAAGGGGAGAAAGGAGGGAATGGGAGTAAGGAGGGAAGAGGAGATAGGAGGGAATGGGAGTAAGGATGGAAGGGGAGAAAGGAGGGAATGGGAGTAAGGATGGAAGGGAGAGAGGAGGGAATGGAGTAAGGATGGAAGGAGAGGATGGAAGGACATAGGAGGGAATGGGAGTAAGGAGGGAAGAGGAGATAGGAGGGGATGGGAGTAAGGATGGAAGGGGAGATAGGAGGGAATGGGAGTAAGGATGGAAGGGGAGATAAGAGGGAATGGGAGTAAGGATGGAAGGGGAGAGAGGAGGGAATGGGAGTAAGGATGGAAGGGGAGAAAGGATGGAATGGGAGTAAGGAGGGAAGAGGAGAGAGGAGGGAATGGGAGTAAGGATGGAGGGGATAAAGGAGGGAATGGGGGTAAGGATGGAGGGGAGAAAGGAGGGAATGGGAGTAAGGATGGAAGGGGAGAAAGGAGGGAATGGGAGTAAGGATGGAAGGGGAGATAGGAGGGAATGGGAGTAAGGATGGAAGGGAAGTAGTGATGGAAGAGGAGAGAGGAGGGAATGGGAGTAAGGAGGGAAGAGGAGATAGGAGGGAATGGGAGTAAGGATGGAAGAGGAGAGAGGAGGGAATGGGAGTAAGGATGGAAGGGGAGAAAGGAGGGAATGGGAGTAAGGATGGAAGGGGAGATAGGAGGGAATGGGAGTAAGGATGGAAGGGAAGTAGTGATGGAAGAGGAGAGAGGAGGGAATGGGAGTAAGGATGGAAGGGGAGATAGGAGGGAATGGGAGTAAGGATGGAAGGGAAGTAGTGATGGAAGAGGAGAGAGGAGGGAATGGGAGTAAGGATGGAAGGGGAGATAGGAGGGAATGGGAGTAAGGATGGAAGGGAAGTAGTGATGGAAGAGGAGAGAGGAGATAATGGGAGTAAGGATGGAAGGGGAGATAGGAGGGAATGGGAGTAAGGATGGAAGGGAAGTAGTGATGGAAGAGGAGAGAGGAGGGAATGGGAGTAAGGATGGAAGGGGAGATAGGAGGGAATGGGAGTAAGGATGGAAGGGGAAATAGGAGGGAATGGGAGTAAGGATGGAAGGGGAGATAGGAGGGAATGGGAGTAAGGATGGAAGGGAAGTAGTGATGGAAGAGGAGAGAGGAGGGAATGGGAGTAAGGATGGAAGGGGAGATAGGAGGGAATGGGAGTAAGGATGGAAGGGAAGTAGTGATGGAAGAGGAGAGAGGAGGGAATGGGAGTAAGGATGGAAGGGGAGATAGGAGGGAATGGGAGTAAGGATGGAAGGGGAGATAGGAGGGAATGGGAGTAAGGATGGAAGGGGAGATAGGAGGGAATGGGAGTAAGGATGGAAGGGGAGATAGGAGGGAATGGGAGTAAGGAGGGAAGAGGAGATAGGAGGGAATGGGAGTAAGGATGGAAGAGGAGAGAGGAGGGAATGGGAGTAAGGATGGAAGGGGAGATAGGAGGGAATGGGAGTAAGGATGGAAGGGAAGTAGTGATGGAAGAGGACATAGGAGGGAATGGGAGTAAGGAGGGAAGAGGAGATAGGAGGGGATGGGAGTAAGGATGGAAGGGGAGATAGGAGGGAATGGGAGTAAGGATGGAAGGGGAGATAAGAGGGAATGGGAGTAAGGATGGAAGGGGAGAGAGGAGGGAATGGGAGTAAGGATGGAAGGGGAGAAAGGATGGAATGGGAGTAAGGAGGGAAGAGGAGAGAGGAGGGAATGGGAGTAAGGATGGAGGGGATAAAGGAGGGAATGGGGGTAAGGATGGAGGGGAGAAAGGAGGGAATGGGAGTAAGGATGGAAGGGGAGAAAGGAGGGAATGGGAGTAAGGATGGAAGGGGAGATAGGAGGGAATGGGAGTAAGGATGGAAGGGAAGTAGTGATGGAAGAGGAGAGAGGAGGGAATGGGAGTAAGGAGGGAAGAGGAGATAGGAGGGAATGGGAGTAAGGATGGAAGAGGAGAGAGGAGGGAATGGGAGTAAGGATGGAAGGGGAGAAAGGAGGGAATGGGAGTAAGGATGGAAGGGGAGATAGGAGGGAATGGGAGTAAGGATGGAAGGGAAGTAGTGATGGAAGAGGAGAGAGGAGGGAATGGGAGTAAGGATGGAAGGGGAGATAGGAGGGAATGGGAGTAAGGATGGAAGGGAAGTAGTGATGGAAGAGGAGAGAGGAGGGAATGGGAGTAAGGATGGAAGGGGAGATAGGAGGGAATGGGAGTAAGGATGGAAGGGAAGTAGTGATGGAAGAGGAGAGAGGAGGGAATGGGAGTAAGGATGGAAGGGGAGATAGGAGGGAATGGGAGTAAGGATGGAAGGGAAGTAGTGATGGAAGAGGAGAGAGGAGGGAATGGGAGTAAGGATGGAAGGGGAGATAGGAGGGAATGGGAGTAAGGATGGAAGGGGAAATAGGAGGGAATGGGAGTAAGGATGGAAGGGGAGATAGGAGGGAATGGGAGTAAGGATGGAAGGGAAGTAGTGATGGAAGAGGAGAGAGGAGGGAATGGGAGTAAGGATGGAAGGGGAGATAGGAGGGAATGGGAGTAAGGATGGAAGGGAAGTAGTGATGGAAGAGGAGAGAGGAGGGAATGGGAGTAAGGATGGAAGGGGAGATAGGAGGGAATGGGAGTAAGGATGGAAGGGGAGATAGGAGGGAATGGGAGTAAGGATGGAAGGGGAGATAGGAGGGAATGGGAGTAAGGATGGAAGGGGAGATAGGAGGGAATGGGAGTAAGGAGGGAAGAGGAGATAGGAGGGAATGGGAGTAAGGATGGAAGAGGAGAGAGGAGGGAATGGGAGTAAGGATGGAAGGGGAGATAGGAGGGAATGGGAGTAAGGATGGAAGGGAAGTAGTGATGGAAGAGGACATAGGAGGGAATGGGAGTAAGGAGGGAAGAGGAGATAGGAGGGGATGGGAGTAAGGATGGAAGGGGAGATAGGAGGGAATGGGAGTAAGGATGGAAGGGGAGATAGGAGGGAATGGGAGTAAGGATGGAAGGGGAGATAGGAGGGAATGGGAGTAAGGATGGAAGGGAAGTAGTGATGGAAGAGGAGATAGGAGGGAATGGGAGTAAGGATGGAAGGGGAGATAGGAGGGAATGGGAGTAAGGATGGAAGGGGAGATAGGAGGGAATGGGAGTAAGGATGGAAGGGAAGTAGTGATGGAAGAGGAGATAGGAGGGAATGGGAGTAAGGATGGAAGGGGAGATAGGAGGGAATGGGAGTAAGGATGGAAGGGGAGATAGGAGGGAATGGGAGTAAGGATCGAAGGGAAGTAGTGATGGAAGAGGAGAGAGGAGGGAATGGGAGTAAGGATGGAAGGGAAGTAAGGATGGAATGGGAGTAAGGAGGGAATGGGAGTAAGGATGGAAGGGGATAAAGGAGGGAATGAGAGTAAGGATGGAAGGGGAGAAAGGAGGGAATGGGAGTAAGGATGGAAGGGGAGAACGGAGGGAATGGGAGTAAGGATGGAAGGGGAGATAGGAGGGAATGGGAGTAAGGAGGGAATGGGAGTAGGGATGGAATGGGAGTAAGGAGGGAATGGGAGTAAGGATGGAAGGGGAGAAAGGAGGGAATGGGAGTAAGGATGGAAGGGGAGATAGGAGGGAATGGGAGTAAGGATTGAAGGGGAGATAGGAAGGGATGGAATGGGTGTAAGGATGGAAGGGGAGAGAGGAAATATGGAAACAGGGCTGCAGAGAAGGGCAGGACATGAGTTAGCTTGATGGAGTACAGAGCAGGTTGGTGGGCATGGCACAGAATGGGAGGGAGAAGAAAGTGGGAACAGAGTTTCAGTAAGATGGGACGTGGACTGAGGCACTCTGCAGTGTGTTGGGTCTTTTCCACTCAAGGACTAAACAGGGGCGGATCAGTTCATTTTTGACTCACATGCGAAGCAAAAGTGAGTCTATGTACTGAGCCGTGTCGTCCGTCCGTCCGTCCGGGCGTCCGTCCGTCCGGGCGTAAAAAACTTAAACGTTGGATTTTTCTCGGAGACTATTAAGTCTATCAACACCAAATGTGGCATGATGGTGTATGATGACAAGGCCTCAAAAAACATACATAGTGACTTGACCTTGCTTCAAGGTCAAGGCCACAGGAGCCATAAATGTGGTCTCAAAAACAGTCATTTTTCACATTTTCCCAATTTTCTCCCACGTTATTGAGAATGGCGACCTTAGCTACAAGTGGTATATAGGTCAAAGCAAGCCCTATCTTTTGATACCAGTTTGGTTGACCTTGCTTCAAGGTCAAGGTCACAGGAGCTCTTCAAAGTTGGATTGTATACATTGTATACATATTTTGAAGTGACCTTGACCCTGAACTATGGAAGATAACTGTTTCAAACTTAATAATTATGTGGGGCACATGTTATACTTTCATCATGAGACACATTTGTTCACATATCATCAAGGTCAAGGTCACTTTGACCCTTATGAAATGTGACCAAAATGGAGTAGTGAACCACTAAAAGTGACTATATCTCATGGTAGAAAGTGCCAATAAGCACCATTGTGCTTCCTATGTCTTGAATTAACAGCTTGTGTTGCATGACCTTTGATGACCTTGAAAAATGTGTAAAGCATTTCTTAGTGTATGATGTCATTGGTAGGTTTAGTTGTTTGACCTTGACCTTGAAGGTCACCTGAAGGTCAAGGTCATATAAAGGTCAAGGTCAAGCATGTGAGTTGTATGGGCTTTGCCCTTCTTTTCTTTTTTTTTGCGGGGGGGGGGGATGTTTCCAAACTTTTTTTAGGGGGGGGGGGGGGGGGGGCTATGAACGCGCAAAGCACTAAACCGAAAT
The DNA here is from genome assembly GCA_034096865.1 of Theodoxus fluviatilis. Taxonomy (NCBI): domain Eukaryota; kingdom Metazoa; phylum Mollusca; class Gastropoda; order Cycloneritida; family Neritidae; genus Theodoxus; species Theodoxus fluviatilis. The sequence continues at coordinate 1,351 of JAWQFJ010000745.1, read as the reverse complement.
AACAAAGGGGGGGGAGGGTGTGTGTGTGTGTGCAAGGCTATGAACGCTGAACGCGCAAAACCGAAATAACACAATAGCCCAATCTGGCGCATTCTCATGATCATCATTGCCAATTTCAGGCAGCAGATTTTGTTACTGAATTTTTATTTTTATTTATTTTTATTTTTTAAATTTATTTTAAAATCTGTTGGAGGGTGTGTGTGTGTGTGTGTGTGTTTCCGGAACCCCCCCCGTCATCCGCCCCTGACTAAATATGGCACATGGGGTGAAGGCATTAGCAAAACATCCAGTGGTTGTGTACCTCCTAAAATCAGGTGTTAGAGATGGAGTCCAGGGAGACAACTAGCAGCTGTGTACCTTCCAGAATGGGGCGTTAGAGATGGAGTGTGGATACACAGGGGAAAAGGAGGGGGGAAAGGATAGCTCCAGATATGCTTCGAGTGTGGTGTGCTTACTGGAAGGAGGCCAAGCAGGGTGACGAGTGTACAGTAGAAAGGTGTGTGTTTGTGTGTGTGTGCTTGTGTGTGTGTTTGTGTGCGTGCGTGCGTGCATGCATGCATGTGTGCGTGCGTGCATGCATGCGTGGGTGTGTACGTGGGTGTGTGTGTGCATGGGTGAGTGCGTGTGTGTGTGTGTGAGTTTGTGTGTGTGTTTTTGGGAGAGAGGAGAGGACTGGATGAAGAGGCATTTTGGTGATGCGGACTTGGAAAAGCCAGGTTTGTGTGGATTGACAAATGGCAGTGTACAAGGCAGGGATGCTTGAGAAAGGTTGATGGCATCGATGGTGCATGAAAACATGTCTGTGTGCCTATTGCAGAGTACGTCAAGCGAGTCATCACACACCCCCAGTTCAAGAACATCAGCTATGGGGAGTGTGACAAGATGATGAAGGACTTTGAAGTTGGGGACTGCCTCATCCGACCCAGCAGCAAGGTAAGCAGAAAATCTTTGTTTGGATAGGATGGTGTCAGTGTAATGGATAGGGTTGTGTCAATGTAATGGATAGGATAGTGTCAGTGTAATGGATAGGATAGTGTCAGTATGATCAGTGTAATGGATAGGATGGTGTCAGTGTAATGGATAGGGTTGTGTCAATGTAATGGATAGGATGGTGTCAGTGTGATCATTGTAATGGATAGGATGGTGTCAGTGTAATGAATAGGATGGTGTCAGTGTGATCAGTGTAATGGATAGGATGGTGTCAGTGTAATGGATAGGGTTGTGTCAGTGTAATGGATAGGATGGTGTCAGTGTGATGGATAGGATGGTGTCAGTGTGATGGATAGGATGGTGTCAGTGTGATGGATAGGATGGTGTCAGTGTGATGGATAGGATGGTGTCAGTGTGATAG
>JAWQFJ010000744.1:85582-136289 GCA_034096865.1 Theodoxus fluviatilis | reverse complement strand
ATTAACTGTGGGTGGACATTGTGGTGTGTTAATTCGACCAAGATCGCGTGCCAGTCAGATGCTGTGGACCCGCCAGCTTGGCTGTCTGACCCATACCCCTCTCCTCGGACGAGTACACTAGTGTGGCCCGCCTAAGGAACTTTTTCCCAAATAAACAAAACTCTTGGAAAGGCTGAGGCGGTGTGGGGACACCTATAGACACTAAGATCCCAATACAGAGCGGACACCCTAATTGGCACAGACAGAAAACAAGTTTGACCTCAGGCAAGGACCATGCCAACTACTTTTCAGTGTACGTCCGAGTGCTCTGACCACTGCGCTATTGAAGTCTTTGAGATTTTCTTAGAGTGGTTGGGGTGCCATTGATGACTCATTGATACTCCTGCACCAACCCTTCCTGTCTTACACTGTTTGAGATGCCACAGAAGTCAAGCCTGCCCATTCCCGGATGTTGTCCACCCACCACGTTCTGTGTCTGCCTCTCCTTCTGCTTGCCCGCACAGTGCTTTGAGGAATGGTTTGGGCCAGACACGAGGCATGTTTCTCAGGACAAGGATACGCGAGCAAAGTTAGTCAACGACGAATCCAACTGAGGCGCGTTTTGTTTCAAAATATGTTCAATTCATTCGCCCGCTCGCCCGTGGCGAGTGAACATTTCCTTGGGCTAGTTAAAACTGCAGAGACGTTCGCCTGTCGAACGATTAAATAAGATTGAATAAATAAATCACTTCGATGCTGGTTTTAACTCACTCATCGGTCACGTGATAAGTCAAGGCCAGTTTGAGAAAGAATCCTATTGTCCCACCCACTCCGTCCTAATTAACATTCATGATACATGGTGTCTGACGTGGGAAGTTTTTCTCAATTGTGCTTGCAGCTGCAGAACCACATAGTTTGGAGTTCGACGCCAAAGCGAGGCTGCTGTTCTACTCTGACAACGGAAATGACGTCATCGCCTCTATCAACATGAACGACTCCACTCATCGAGAAGTTTTCACCGCCAATCTGGAGGAGCCTGGAGCTATGGCCCTGGATGTTGAGAATAAGTAAGTACATGTTGCAAATTGTCTTCTTCATAAAGTCATGTCAATACAGGGGTTCTCTTACTTTGCACCGGCAAATCGACGTCCAAACATTCCAGTGGTGTTTAAAAAAAACCGTATTTATGCACTGGTCGATACACAGTTACACAATCAGTAATCAGCATTACCATAATAATTTCATTCTCAAGTGAGGGTCTGGTAGGACACAATCGCTGTTCTCCATGCTCTTATATGAGTCTTCTGTCGTGCTCTCACTTTTCTCTTCTCACGCGTGCTGTCCACACTCTCACTCTCAGAACTAGATTCGGTAGAGGACTCGATCACTTCTTATGGAAAACTGTTTGCACTCACGTATTTTCTCGGACTCTCACGCTTTTATTTCGTGCGCTTTCACTTGTCTCCCTCACTTTCACTGCCGCCCTGCTTGAATACTTTTTCAGGTTTCTAGAACCTTCAAGAACAACGAGAATGTGCTCGATTGTCTTCGAAGTAGCTCGAACGACGTCATGTGACATTTCAAAAGACGAATTCACCCTGACTACGTCACGTCACTAGGCAACGAACTTGTGGAGAGGATTGGCGTAAACTCTTGAAGACACCACAATGTTCTTGTAGATTCCATCACTTTCACAACAAACACGTCACATCCATTGGAACTTACGGTTGGACCCGTTCGCTGAATTTCTTTCCCAAACGCGACAACATAGCAACGAATACTTGACTATAGCGAGAGACGCGTTGTCGTCACTTCCGGATGGGTCAAGTGAAAAATCATTGCTGTCGCCATTTTTGTCGGATAAAAACTGGAATGCATACATGTATATAGTTGAGCTGACGGTGTCTTGGGAACCAAATATTGCATGGGCTCATGAGAGGAAGCGGTCGAGGTACGAGGTACTCCGCCTGAAATGCTGCGAGGGGTTTGGGACTGTCAGGTGCTCCCAGACGAAGTGGGGTGTAGATGCTTTATAGCGCACTCAACAACCCGGTTTCTGGTGCAGTTGGGTTGCAAGCACTCACGCTCTAAACGGGTCACTGGGCAACTCCCGCAGACAGCCGAGGCAGCGTCCTTGTGGATCTGGCACAGGAGCCAATGCCCTAGGGGGCCTTAAGTTCTGCCCCAAACCACCGGGGGGTGGCGTTTGCTGCTTGGGACCGCCCATGTCCGAGCTACTGGAGTAGGCCCCGAAAGCTCCACAGACATGGGTTTCTGCTGAGGAGGAGGATATCGTGCGGCGGCTACCGTATGTGTATTTTTTAGTAGAAAACGTATGTGTCCGTACTTTTTGAAGAATAAAGATCGGTCAATGATGGTAAAAAATTGCGCCAACGCATGAAGATAGATTGATTACAACAAAAAATCATGTAGAAAATTGATAAGGATAAGTTTTACTTTTGTTATTTATTCACAGACCTTTAAACGATTTGTAAATGAAACAGGCTGATCAAGGGGAGTGTCCCGACGCCATAGCTGGCAGACGTGCACAATCAAAGTGTGATGAATAACGAAACATGTCAGCAAATTATGTCAAAAAGACTTTTAGACCTATAACTTTACAATGGCATGGGTCTTAACTTCAACTGCGTCCTTCCAATCAAACTGGTACGATGCAATGCGCCACACTTTATGTTGAGCGAGCGTCGGCCTTCAAAATTCAGCGCCGTTTGTCGCGATAGGATCGCCGTCGCTTGTGGCTGGAGGGTGCGGCATTCAAAGCTGCGCTAATCACAGAGTTGCATCCTTGAGCAAGGCGCTTTATTCGCATTGCTTCTCCCCTCCCAGGAGTAAAATGGGTACCTGTGAGGGTCGAGATGGAAAACTGTGAAAGACAAGTGTGGCGCGTTCATTCGCAGCCTGGTTGCATGCTCCCCTGGGGGTTGAGACGGTGTTGGAGTGATGAACAATATAGTCTGTTGACCAGAGGTTATAAGCGTGCGGTTTGAGCATCCACCAGTGGGTGGAAAGTCGCAATACAGAAAAGAAAAAGAAAATATAAGAAGAAAACATTACACTCGTCAGTCTGTCTTCGCCCCTATTCCCTTCTCTCCCCCCCCTCCCCTCTTCCCCCCTCCCCTCTCCCCCCTCCCCCCTCCCCTCTCCCCCCTCCCCCCTCCCTCCTCCCCCCTCTACCCCCCCTCCCCCCTACTCCTCCAACCTTCCCCGAAATTATTCCAGATTTCATCAGTACCTGCATTATAAAGAAAAAATGTTAAGTAAGGGATGTTGTCGGTATACATTACTTTGTATCTTCACGAATACGATAGTTTACTTGAAAATACCGCCTTCTGCCAAGTGAGTGGGTACATTAAACGCTTTCCGATTGGTTGACAACACTTGATGCCAATAGGCACCAACTGACAAAAGTTGATATCAATTGACACCAAAGCGCTTACTGCTGCGTCCCACGTTGAACGTACTACGTCGTACTTTGTAAGTAGTGCGTCAAAGTAGTAGCGTACTACATCGTACTTTGAAAGTAGTGCGTCAAACAAGTAGCGTACTACATCGTACTTTGAAAGTAGTGCGTCAAACTAGTAGCGTACTTCATCGTGCTTTGAAAGAAGTGCGTCAAACTAGTAGCGCACTACGTCGTACTTTGAAAGTAGTGCGTCAAACTAGTAGTGTACTACGTCACAAATTCTAGTTCACGTGACTCTCGTCTCTCGTTCTGGGCCGAAAGCGAGCATGCAAATCGGCTTCAAATACAATTTTTCACTTTTCTATTAAAATAAAACAACAAGAAAAGATATTCAAACAAGACGTGCAGTTTTAACAGTTTTTCATTGGTGTTTACTAATATATAAAATAAACTTAACATTTTCCCTTTTAAAGTGTATATGTGACCCGTTTTCGCAAACTTAGTCTTAACTCGCACGCAGCAAAAACACAGGAGAGGCTGACAAAAGTGTCGAAGGTGAATTGTGTGCATTTTGACGTTTTGGCAAAGCTGAATCCTACATACACTTAATTTTCATAATCGAATATTGGAAATTTTCGTTTTAGCTTAAAAAACAGCAACAATTACACTTTATTGCACCTACCTATTCTAAAGTATTATTCATTCTCTTCCTCCGTTACTTAGTTGAATAATAACACTCATTTGTTGTCAAGATCAAATAATTTTCCATTTATCTATCATTCCAACTTCAGAAGAATAAAATTCTCTGCCAACCTGCCAAATTGTGAGGTAACGCATGCACTAAAAAAGGCCCGTTGCTAAGGAAAAACTGTGGATGAAGTTTTAAAATCTTTGACCCTTTATTTCTCAAAATAGCCGTCAGCACATCATGTCTCTTTGAGTGAGCATAAGTTAAACAGTTTTTGAAGTAGAAGTTTGATTTTTATTTGAAATGAAAGATGAAATTTGGCGAATTTTGAAAACACAAATATCTCCAAATCTAACTTTTGCGAGAAGACTCAGTTTGCGAAAACGGGTCACATATATGTTCTTTCACATCTGCACGCGAAATCAAGCTGTCAACCTTCCACACAAAGAACACACGCACGCCATCCGCAATGACTTAGACACCCTAGTGGCTAAGTACTTCATGTCACCTGGGCACTGCCTCTCCCACATGAGAGTGACCATTATTGAGAAGATCCATGTGGACGATGCTAACATCCGGAAGCGGGGAGAAGTTCTGGCGCTTCAAGCTGCGCACCAACTACCCTGAAGGACTGAATGTGTTTGACTGAGAGAGAGAGATAGATAGAACTATGAACACGTAGAGAGAGAGAGAGAGAGAGAGAGAGAGAGTTGGAGGGAGATAGAGAGGTAGAGAGAGAGGGAGATCGAGAGATAGAGAGAGAGAGAGAGAGAGAGAGAGAGAGAGAGAGAGAGAGAGAGAGAGAGAGAGAGAGAGAGAGAACACTCTGGACACTGGACGCTGAGAGAGCTCGGGCTCCGAGAACTCGGGCTCGAACAATTTTGTTTGGATGAGGGTGGTGGAGAGAGGGAGGGAGGAGAGAGAGAGAGAGAGAGAGAGAGAGAGAGATAGAGAGAGAGAGATAGAGAGAGAGGAGAGAGAGAGAGAGAGAGAGGAGAGAGAGAGAGAGAGAGAGAGAGAGGAAGAGAGAGGAGGGGGAGAGCTCTGGAGCGCCTACGTCATGTCATTCTAAAGTTTTTTACGTCACGTGTTGCATCATTTCTGTGTTTCTGCATCGTTCACTGAAGAAGGGCGTGTGCCCGAAAGCCTTTGATTTTGGTGTTTGTCGTGTGTTTTTTTTCTTATTTACACAAAAAACCTCTGAAAGATCCTGCGAATTTTCTGGCCAAACAAAATCTCCAACCAACAACTGCTCGCCCGCTGCTACCAAGAAGACATGGGAACCATCAACATTAGGAGGCGATGGAGTTGGATAGGGCATGTCATCAGACGCGAGCCAGACAGCATCCCACACACAGCCCTTCACTGGACACCAGAGGGCAGACGCAAGAGGGGCAGACCAAAGAACACCTGGCGCCGAACAGTGGACGGGGAGCTCAAGATCATAAAGGAATCCTGAAGCACCATTCAAAAGAAGGTCCAAAACCGACAGGAGTGGCGATCCTTTGTTGCCACTCTACTTGCCGAATGCCGGCATTGCGGGCCTAAGTAAGTAAGTGAGTAATTAAGTAAGTAAGTAAGTAAGTAAGTTGACTTACTTGACTTATTCCTGCAGACTCCCGGTGGAGCATAGGGCCGCAACAACACCTCGCCAACGCACTCTGTTCTGGGCTGTTCTCCTCAGCTGAGTCCACGTCACTCCGGCGTCCTTCACTTCGCTCTCGACAGACCTTCTCCACGACTGTTTGGACCGTCCCACTTTTCTTTTTCCCTGTGGGTTCCAGTCAAGTGCTTGCCTCGTGACGTTGTCGGCTGGTTTGCGCAGTGTGTGACCTATCCACCCCCATTTCCTTTTCTTGATGTCCTGACTGATGGGGTTCTGGTTGGTTTTCTTCCATAGGTCTGTGTTGGAGATCTTCTCAGGCCACCTGATGTTGAGGATGTTGCGCAAGAACTTGTTGACAAACATCTGTACCTTGTTGGTGATGGTGTTGGGTACCCGCCATGTTTCGGACCCATAGAGGAGGACTGCTTTCACATTAGTGTTGAAGATGCGAACTTTGCTGCGCTGGGATAAGGCCTTGGAGTTCCACATGGGACGCAGGGTGTTGAATGCTACCCTTGCCTTGTTAATCCTGCTCTTAACGTCGTCGTCTGCGCCGCCATCAATGTTAACCACGCTTCCTAAGTAGACAAAGTGGTCAGCTTCCACTAGGTCTTCTCCCTGTAACTGTAGTGGCTGATGTAGTTGGTTTTTCGTACGCATCACCTCTGTCTTCTTGGTGTTGATTTTCAGGCCGGTCTTTCCTGCCTCCTACGCTAGTCGGGTTAGCTTGGACTGTGCATGCTGCTGTTTGTGGGACAGGAGGCCGACGTCGTCCGCAAAATCCAGGTCCTCTAGGTGTTTGGTGAAGGTCCACTGGATGCCACTGCTGCTGCCATCTATGGTTCTTCTCATGATCCAGTCTATGACGATCAGGAAAATTGTCGGAGAGAGAGTAAGTAAAGTAAGTAAAGTAAGTAAAGTAAGTAAAGTAAGTAAAGTAAGTAAGTAAAGTAAGTAAAGTAAGTAAGTAAGTAAGTAAGTAAGTAAGTAAGTAAGTAAGTAAGTACGTAAGTAAGTAAGCACGCAAAATGTTTGTTCCAGACTCGTGTACTACACGGACTGGGGGTCACAGCCAAGAATCGGACGCTTCACCTATGAGGGAGGGCAGCATGAAACTCTGGTGAATTCTGACCTAGAGTGGCCCAATGGCTTGGTTTTGGACAAGACAGGTTAGTGGTGCCTGTGGTGGGGACAAGTGCGCGCGTGTGTGTGTGTGTGTGTGTGTGTGTGTGTGTGTGTGTGTGTGTGTGTGTTGGGGGAAGGGGGGAGTGGGTGTGAGTGTTGTGTGTCATTGAGTCATCTTGCTCTTGCTCTAGTCTAATTACCTCCGCCAAGTTCGAAACTAATTCTGATAAAATCTAAAAGAAGATAAGTGTTTTACCCAAGGAATAGTCCATTAAATTCTGGAGGTTAAATGTTTTCCACTTTTGGAGATACTTTATTGCGAATCTCGAAGTTGATGACCTGAAACTATTCATTCCGCCTGTGTATGCATTTCACACTCAGAGACGGCTGGCAGACGCTAAATGACCTAAACTTCGATGCATTAGGCCTGGCTAGCAGAAAATGCTGTCTGAAGTATACTGGCCTTGGCAGAAAAATGTTGTCTTCCTTGGCGGAGGTTTGCGCTCTCAGAAAGCTCTCTAGTTAATTCTAGTGATTTTTGTAGTCACTGGCCTTACATAGCCCACAATGGCTGAAAGGTTATTTTTAAAATTTGATCTTTATCTACTAGTAGATCCCTATGGGTTAAGGGTGAAAATCGACCCACTAAACTTTTCATTCATCTTTGTCTCAATTTTCATCTTCATCTTCGTGCAGACGCACGCCTGTACTGGTGCGATGGAGGCACGGGCCGCATAGAGAGCGTCAGGACGGATGGCACCAGCAGACGTCTTTTGCTGCAGACTGTTGGCACCCACTTCTTTGGCATCGATCTCTACAACAGCTTCCTCTACTACTCAGACTGGAAGTCCAGGTAAACCATGCCTTGTTGTCTCCTTTGTTGCACAGGTCAAGATCTAGGTCAAGATGCGCTTTTTAGTCATGAGAACAATAATAACGACGGCGACAAATGAGGACAAAAAATGAGAACAGATGAAGAGGGCAGGTGAGGAGGACAGGTGAGGAGGACAGGTGAGAACTGGTGAGGAGGGCAGAAGAAGACAGGTGAGGAGGACAGGTGAGGACAGGTGAGGAGGACAGATGAGGACAGGTGAGGAGGACAGGTGAGGACAGGTGAGGAGGACAGGTGAGGAGGACAGGTGAGGACAGGTGAGGAGGACAGAAGAAGACAGGTGAGTATGACATGTAAGGAGGACAGGTGAGGACATAAAAAGACAGATGAGGAGGACAGGTGAGGAGGAAAGGTAAGGAGGACAGAAGAAGACATGTGAGGAGGACATGTGAGGAAGACAGGTGAGAACGACAGGTGAGGACGACAGGTGAGGACAGGTAAGGAGGACAGAAGAAGACAGGTGAGGAGGACAGATGAGGACAGGTAAGGAGGGCAGAAGAAGACATGTGCGGAGGACAAGTGAGGACAGGTGAGGAGGACAGGTGAGGAGGAAAGGTAAGGAAGACAGAAGAAGACATGTGAGGAGGACATGTGAGGAGGACAGGTGAGGAGGACAGGTGAGGAGGACAGGTGAGGAGGACAGGTGAGGAGGACAGGTGAGGACAGGTAAGGAGGGCAGAAGAAGACATGTGAGGAGGACATGTGAGGACAGGTGAGGACAGGTGATGAAGACATGTGAGGAATTTAGGTGATGGTGATGTTGACAGGTGATGCTGATGAAGGTGGTGCTGATGATGAAGACTGGTTATGGTGATGAAGGTGTTGATGGTGATGACGATGGTGATGGTGATTGGAACTGGTGATGGTATTACAAGTGGTGATGGTAATGAAGGTGGTGAAGGTGATGGTGACGACGACGACGACGACGACGACGACGACGATGATGATGATGATGATGATGATGATGATGATGATGATGATGATGCTGATGCTGATGCTGATGCTGATGCTGATGATGATGAAATAAATCTTTTCATTATTTAATTATCAAAATTATATATATATGACTCAGTTTTGTTAAAACGTCAAAATGCAACAAAATCCACCTTTATCACCCTCTACAACCTTTTTGCTGCGAGTGAGTTGAGACTCAGTTCGTCAAAACAGGTCACGTATGGAAAAGCGGGAGGTATATCCTATTGCAAATTGCAGAAAACATCAAGGTCATTAGAGCAGAATGTGTTCCCTCCAAATCCAAAGGGAGGCAGCTTCTACAGCATTATGCAGCTTCTTTATTCCAGCAGAATCAGAGTCATTGTGTGCCTGGAAAATCTGTTCTTTTTTCTTCAGCAATCTGAACAAGATCAGAACAGACGGAAGTGGAGGCAGTGCTGTAGGACCCAGTGACTTTCTCACCCTTTGTGACCTTCATATAGTGGACAAGCAGCAAACCATGCAGCCCACAGGTACGTCTCTCACAAATCGGGTATCTTCACTACAACTTGCATCCCATTACCATATTTGTTAATTTTCACTTTGTCTGACGTTGGCAATGATTGGAATGTTCATTCCAATGATGAAAACCGTTTTAAAATCGGACGGTTGTTTGGCAAGTTACAGGCTGTTGAAGTCGCTAACCTCTAGAATTCACATTTCAATGGAAATGAGGCCTAAATGTTTGGAATTTCTCCAGAAGATTTACACATAGATCCTGTCCGATCCTGCCTCCGAGGTGAAGACAATGAGACTCCACGAATTCCTGGTTGAAAATACTGAGTTTTACAGAGTGTAAGAATGGAAAGCTTTATTTCATCAGAAAGGGTTATTGGAACCTTGCGATAGAGCTAATACTTTTGAAAGCGCTCTTTAGCAATCCTAATGGTAATGTCTGCAAAAGTCCTTGCAGCGACATGAATAAGTATATTTTGTAAAGCAGATGGAATAAGAAATGAAAAAGTGAACGATCCATACATCCCTTACTTATCATTGACAGTGGCTCAAAATCGTTGTAGTGGAGTCAAGACTCGTTTCGTAGAAAACGGACCACACTTGCTTGTTCTTTGGCTATGTCCGTGTCTTCTCTGAGAGCCTCGCTTCCCTTTTTCAGTTACTGTTCCATGCTTCTGTGTTTCTCCTCTTGTGTTGTCTGTTGATTGATTGATTGATTTTGATGGAACCTGGAACTTTTCAGACTATTACCTTCTCGTCAGCCTCATGTAGATCTGCAGTCAACTGATGTTTCACAATGTACCCACCAGTGAAGTGCTTACTGAAGATTTCAGTAAATGCGTGTGCATCAGTTGTTATGTTGCCACTTTTAGTAATTTGCATGTGTGTTTCTGTGCGTGTGTGTGTGTGTGTGTGTGTGTGTGTGTGTGTGTGTGTGTGTGTGTGTGTGTGTGTGTGTGTTAGTGTGTGTGAGTTAGTGTGTGTGTGTGAGTGTGAGTGTGTGTGTGTGCGTGCGTGCGTGCGTGCGTGCGTGCGTGCGTGCGCGCGTGCGCGTTCCCTTTCTCAAAATTTTAAAACTTGCGAACCACTCTCCACACATCTACTGTCATAATTGTGTTGTCTTTTTTTCAGTATATAATTCAGTCTTGTTGTTGGACTGTTGCTTTGTACTTGTTTCTTTGCCGAGTTTAATTCCAATCTTGACGAGCTAGACCTGAGTTTAGTGTTGTGCGCAACCATCGCTTTCTTGCAAAGCCATTTTGTTTACGTTGTGTCTCCGTTCATTCAATTTTCATGGATGGGTGGGAAATTCTTATCCTTTTGAGACTGTAACTGAAACTTTCTAAATCAACATCAGTGTTGTTTGCTTCTTCTATGAAATCCCAGCCCACTTATGCGAATCTTTATTCAATACCTACTCATCAAAATGTCTGATATATCTGTAATTTATTCACAAATGACACCATTTTGATTATATGTTGTGTTTTTTTATTGTAATGGAACTGTGCAAAGGAAATGGCCCTGAAGAGTACCCGTTCGCTACACCGCCCACCGCGCACATCGCCAGCCAATTGGCGTGCGCATACCTGTCACGTGGTTCCCACTACGCAGTTCCCATCTGCCTTTTTAAAAAATAGACACGCCCACTCGTGTTGAGAAATAAACAGTGTTTACCTCCAGGGAGAAAAACACAGCCTGTATCAAAACGTGTGTGTAGTTTCCCAGTTCAGCACTCACAGGGTACCCGATTTACTTTTGGGTTGGGAGAGGTGCTGTGAGTGAAGCGACTTAGTCAAGAATGCAGCTTAGATCCGCGCAGCTTCGAACTCCGCACCTACTCGACGCAAGTGACAGCAGATGCAGCACGCTAAACGCCGTTGTACGTGTTACGAGTTGCCTCCTTCGCAAAGTCCTGTCGGTATGGGGGTTCTCCTAGCTTGCGCCGAGAAGTGCCAATTCACTGCGGATTAACCGACCGAGATAGTTTGCCAGTCAGATGCTGTGGCCAGCTAGCTTGTGTGGCCGGAGAGCTTAGCTGTCTTTTCCACGTCCCTCTCTTTGGACGAGTCCACTAGTGCACCAAGCGTTCAGTCGCTAGCGACAACGACAGTGACACGTGAAGCTTCGCGCAAGTTGTGAAAATGCTGGAATGTGCTAGACTATCGTGGTAGCCTCAATATTTTTTATTACTTTATTTAAAGAGAGAAAACACACTCAGACATTATTGTTCATCTTGCAGTGATCATCATATACATGCAAATATTGTTTTAATCTCTCTCTCTCTCTCTCTCTCTCTCTCTCTCACTCTCTCTCTCGCTCTCTCTCTCTCATGATATGTGGCGACTTGAACGCCAGAATAGGGAAATGAGACATTCATAGTGAGGGAGAATACTCTGATGATATTCATGAGGCGATGACATATCAATGTGTTTGCTATAGGTTTATGGCACCAAGGCTATCCCAAGACGATACGGTGAACATTTTTTGAAATATTCTCAGGAATATCTGCAAAGTCCATCACATTATGGTTCTTTATGCCTGTACTCCCAGTGATAGACAGGGTAAATACACTTACCTATCTTCTCATTTAGATAGCTTAATAGACTATGGCCTTTTAATCACACAATTGGCCTCCGTGTTGCCTCCCGCGTATAGTCTAACCACATGCCAATTGAGATGTCATTTGGCCCCAGGAAGGAAACAGTAGAAAATAAACTAACAATCAGATCCTACATTAAACTAACATGGGATTAAAAAGAAGTAGAGCAATATCGAACACAGGTGCTAACAGAGGATTTCGATAGACGGCTGTCTCATGCTGTAATAACACTAAATGATTCCATAAACTGTGGGCTACACCAGTTCATACAACTCCTAACAATAAGCACAGAGTGTATGAAGAAATAGAATAAGAAACAAAGAAACGGTTAAACCTCGAGCACCTTGGTTCGATAATGAGTGTCAACCCAGTAAACGTGTAGCTCAAAATGCTCTGAATAGATGGAATGCGAATAAAACAATAGAAAACAAGACGACTATATAAAAATTTAATAATAGAGAAGAAAAAATGTTACTATGTTAAGTTTCGAAACTCACTTTTGAAAACCTTAAACAATTCTAAAGAGTTCAGGGCCAGGATCAGGAACGCCTCAGGACACTACAACCCTCAACCTGAAATAAATATTGATAAGTGGAAATTGCATTTCGAAATGTCATTTCAAGTTGGCAGAAAAGATGTTACTACGAACTCGGGTATGGAAAGAGATACATACAATGATATGATAGATGCAAATATGAGTGCTGTAGAAAAAAATTGTGCTCTTGCTAGACTCAGACCTGACAAGGCACCAGGGCTAGATGGCTTACCACGTGGTTGTTTGAAAATGGCAGGAGATAATAAAATCCCGTTTCTAACTAAACCTTTTAACGAATTGTTTGATACGAACTATTTTCCTGAATTATGGGCGAGGTCAATAATAGTCCCGATTCATAAAAATGGAGACTTATCTAATACAGATTACTACATAGGCATATCACTTATAAGTGCTCTGTGCAAGGTCTTCACAACTATTCTTGCTCATAGACTGCGCGCATGGATGGAGCAGGAAGATAAAATATGTGCAGAACAAGCCGGATTTAGAACGCAACATTCTACAATAGATCACATACTTATGCTCCATTCCATAATAATGAAACGTGTATATGGAAATGGTCGAGGAAAATTATATGCAGCCTTTGTTGATTATAAGAAAGCATTCGACACCGTGAATCATGAACAGCTATGGAAAGTGCTTAAAAGTGCCGGACTTTCTACAAAGTTCATGCTAATGTTAAAGGCCATGTACTCGAACGTCCAGTGCTGTGTACGGTGGCGCCACACCTTGTCGGACTTTTTCAATTGTTCTGTTGGAGTGAAGCATGGGGCATCTGAGAGCTCGTAATGTTTTCTTAATATATCAACTGTGTGGCTGATTTTGTACGCCCAAACGGTAGACAAGGAGTACAGTTGACTCCCGGTATGATGGAAATATTTCTCCTATTATTTGCTGACGATATAGTACTGACCTCAACGTCACCAGTAGGACTTCAGAACCAGATCACCAATTTGGCAATTGCGTCGAAAGAACTGCACCTGCAAGTAAATTTGGAAACGACGAAGATAATGATGTTAAGAAATTGTGGTAATTTGGCTTCTTGAGAGAGGTGGCATCTTGAAGGAATGAGACTAGGTTGTGAACAGTACAAATATCTCGGCTTTGTTTTCAACACAAAACTGTCTGCGCAGTGCCCTAGAAGACATTTCAGTCGGGGGGAAACAGAAAGGCGTGCAGATATTGAAAACTTTATGGGCACTGAAATGTACCAAAACAACAGTATTTCGGAAAATGTTGGATGCTCAAGTACTACCGACTCTTTTATATGGTTCTGAGGTTTGGGGTCATTAAAAACACACAATAGTGGAGACAACTCATGCCCTCTGTTGCAAGAGGTTTCTTGGGCTAGACTATAGAACGCCCAATCACACGGTATATGGTGACCTCGGCAGGTATACTCTTTCTATCAATAGCTGCTGCAGAATTATAAAATACTGGCTTAAGCTCGTCAAAATGGAACCATATAGACACCCTAAACATGCATATCTGATGATGCAGAATTCCTCGATCGAGTGTAGTAGAAACTGTGCAGAGTCTGCTAAATCCTGCCTCAGTTTTCTAGGATTTGGGTATGTCTGGATGAACGGAGGCATAGAAAACGAAAAACGTTTCTTATCACAACTAAACCTGCGACTTCAGGATTGCTACAGGCAAGAATGGAATAGTGAGAACATTAGAAGTGAACGATACAACTGGTATTGCACATTCAAATTGGATTTAGGTCCTGAATATTATCTCGATGTGCTTGACATCAAGAAATTTAGAGACGCGTTCATTAGGTTCAGATTCGGTGTAAATAAGCTTGCCTCCAACATTCGATATAGAAGGGAGAGTAGTTTGCAAAACAACTTATGTCCATTTTGTCATGGAAAAGACGATGAACAACACCTTTTGCTGTCGTGTCAGGTTTACGATTCTTTGAGAAAAAATATTTAAAACGATACATCAATGAAAGAGAGGAGACATGTACATATTTGATGAGAGGGTTAGATGCAAAAATGACTAGAGCAGTGGCCATGTTCATCTATTACGCATTGCTATTGAGGGAAAGCAAACTGCAGATTGTGCGCGAAGACAGCCCTGTACTTTGAAATACAAATTGCACAAAGATTTGTCACATACACATTCTCTCTCTCTCTCTCTCTCTCTCTCTCTCTCTCTCTCTGTCTCTCTCTGTCTCTCTCTCTGTCTCTCTCTCTCTCTCTCTCTCTCTCTCTCTCTCTCTCTCTCTCTCGTTAGATTTCATCAGACGCTCAAGACGAGCATTAAACTAGAAGTTGACATGTGAACAACTTTAACTTGGTGTACAAATAATTAATGTTATATTATGTGAAATTGCATACTGGCGAGTTTAGATAGATCACTATCTTTCATCCGAGAATAATATTCTTTGTGACTTATACAACTGATATACTAATGTTTTTAATTTGTACGTGTGTCGTTGGCCGAAATAAACGAATCAACCCCTCTCTCTCTCTCTCTCTCTCTCTCTCTCTCTCTCTCTCTCTCTCTCTCTCTCTCTCTCCCTCTCTCCCTCTCTCTCTCTCTCTCTCTCTCTCTCTCTCTCTCCCTCTCTCCCTCTCTCTCTCTCTCTCTCTCTCTCTCTCTCTCTCTCTCTCTCTCTCCCCCTCTTTCTCTCTCCCTCTCTCTCCCACACACGGCGGCTAACGCTCGCGCGGGATGGACGTGTTTGCTTCGCTCCGGCCACTTCTCAGTACTTCGAATAACAGCAGCACCATGCCAGTCGCTGGACTTCCAGCTGCCCTGGAGACGCTCCTGACATCCCTGCTGGCGTCAGAGGAGCCTACGAGTTGGAAGGTGGGCGGTGAATGTAGAAATGTCGTTGCCGTGTTGAGATTTAGGCAGCGCGACGGTCAGCCATTGCTTACGAGTGACAAGTGTGGCTTTTTGCGAAAGAAGACTCCAGCACAGAGACGACGGGACCAACAACGTGCAGACGAGCATCGACAAAGGGGTGAGCAGAGACATTTAGAAACATTTTCGCGAGCAAATAATGTCTAAATCGATGTCATGAAAAGAACTGTTTCTGCCTGCACTTCTGCACGAGACACTTGCTCACAGAAGTCGGCCGATTACGTCATGCAGCCATCCTTGACCTCTGATTCCTCCAGTTTGGCTGATAACCTTGAAGAAGCAGCAGCCTCAATCTCCAAATAGGATTCCCTTGCAGTAGAGATACCATCCATCCAAGATGACCCACACGGTGCTACAGTTCCATCTCTTAGCACAAAAGCAACCTTGGAAGACCTCCGAAATGCGATGAGCGACATGTCTCGGAGCATGTCTCATGCCCTGTAAAAACGAGAGCGTGCGTTCGAGACCAGTATTGCGGAGGTTTGTAGTGTGAGCAAAGTCACCGACCATGCTTCATATCTTCCGTCGACTGCTGCCCGTTCCCTGCACGATCCCGAAGCATCTGACAAGATCCTGTCGTCACCTGTAAGATCATCCAGTATCATCCGACCGGCACTTGGACACATATCAGCTGTTCTCCAACGCGAGCAGGAGGTCGCTGACGCGACAATGTGGTAAGGATTGAAACCCTCATCTGGCTGTTCGGGTTACCTCCCCTAGATTGCGAGGTCATCACGTGAGGTCAGTCGCTGCTATAAGAACAGAAGCTGTCGGGGAGAGATCAGATTTGATACCCGACTGATTGTTCCACGGAAACTTGCTTTCTACGAGCCAAAGCTGCATTTGGAGCAAGTTCACTACTAACACTTACTATAGTAAGTGTTGTATGTACTCTCAGGAATGAGAGTGCGCGAACTTGTTGCTGGCGTGTGTGGGGAGCAGGTGGCAGCCTGTGGGGTGTCAGTCTCCTCACAAAGTCCTTCCCCCCTTGCATGAACCTTTGTGTCGCCGCTACAACAACAGTAACCTTCGCGCGCTGCACGCAGAACATGAACTTTCTCATTAACTAATTCGATGCACTCGTGCGCGTTGCATATGCCGAAACTAGCTGCCAATTTTTCAAGAACTGCTGTGCATAATACTTTTGTGCATAATTGTGTTTCGTTCGCGCTTCGTTTCAATGTAATATGCCGGTTCAGTTCAGTTCTCTCTCTCTTTCTCTCTCTCTCTCTCTCTCTATCTCTCTCTATCTCTCTCTCGCAAACCTCCAACCACGACACCTTGAGGTCGCTGCTGACGACAGAACACTCTGACTTGCCACCACCCGAAAAGCTGGAAGAGCTTTTAAAAATGGCCGCGGTTGTCACATTGAAGCTGCGCGAACAAGGCGACACAGAGCTGCTTCAACCACTGTCCAGACCGGTGTTCATTGCCCCACTTGCAGCCGCCTGTGTGCCTCGGCGTTTGGACTTAAGAGGCATAAGTGCATCCACAGATGGTGGCACATCGCGTCGTCTTCCTCGACACCCGAGACAACCAAGAATAAGAGAAGCAGGGGAGGTGATGAAACTGTTTCTGCAGGAATGGGAAGGTATAATGTCACAGAGGGCACCAGGGAAACAGTTCGTGGCATAGGAAAACAGCCCTTGAGATTGGGAATTTGGACTTCCTTTCTTTGACACCCCCAGCCTGCGCTTCTTTAAGGCAGATATAAGAAACTATGACACACTGTGACTGACGGTTTCAAGCGACTGACGGCCATCTGGGGTCATGACCCTGGTGTTGTGCAGCCCCGAGAGTTCAGAAAGACAGGGCCGAAACTCTTGAAGACGTGGGGTGGGGTGGAGGGGGTTGGAGGGCTCTTCCTCTAAATACCGTCAGTCGTCTCGCTTCTCGGAAAGTTTCTTGTTCTTACTTTGTAAAGAAACGCTGACAAAAGGACATGTATACGTGTGTAAAGTTCTTTTCTATGCCGACTCTGTGGCTGAATGGTCAGCGCGCTTGACCTGAAGTTGCTTGCGGCTAGTGGGTGCGGTGTTCGAAGCTGCAAGGTCCCAAAGTTACATCCTTGAGCAAGATGTCTGACTCACAGTGCTTCTTCCCACCCAGGAGTGAAACAGAGTAGATGTGAGAGCAACATCGGGTTGGAACCCCCCCCCCCCCACACACACACACACACACGCCTCCCTCCCTCCCACTGAGTGGAGTTAATGCTGGTACCTGAGTCATTATCAGACCAGTGTTCTCCAGAGGAAGCTGATACAGTAACTTATTCTAATGTTTGGCTTCATGTTTTCTGTCAACACGGCTGCTGCAAACAATCCCCATCAAACTGATACTGTTCCTGTAGTTGATGAGGACGTGGGTTGATCTGAAATATCAAATTTACCTCTTTGTCCATTCGGACTTTTTCAAAAGTCTAACAATATTTTTTGCCTTTCCAGACAGCCAGGCAGGTATTTCGCCCATTCTCATTGGCTCCATTGTCGGTGGCATTGCCCTTGTCATCATCGTCGTCGTCGTTGTCGTCGTTGTCGTCGTCTGTCGCAAGAAGGCGCGTTCGAATGACGCAGGTAGGTCATTGAGCTATGTGTTGTTACCTGGGACTGTTCATGGCAGATGCTTCTCACCTGAGCCGCGTTTCACAGTTGATAGATTTGCAAACCAAAGCAATCCAAATGGCGTTTCTGGTAAAGATTTTAAGTGATTGCTGTAATCATACGGGAATTGGCATCAAACTTTGGACGAAAAAGCAGTTTGGTCAAAAATGAACAGGCTCAGTGAGGAACTAAGGCGAATAAGATGGAACTGGATTGGACGTGTCTTGATGCGAGGTGGAGAGAACGACTGTGAGACAGCACTTGGCTGGGCTTTAGCTTTAGCTTTATTCCCTTGAGTTCCTTGTGGAGCATAGGGCCTCAGCAACAGTCCTCCAGCGTACTCGGTTCTGGGCAACCTTCCTCAGCTCTCCCCATGACAGGTTGCAGCTTTTCATCTCTTCCTCGCAGGATCGCCTCCAGGTGGTCTTGGGCCGACCAACTCGTCTCTTGCCCTGAGGATTCCACTGTAAGGCCTGCCTTGTAATGTCATGTGAAGGTTTTCGCAAGGTGTGTCCGATCCACCTCCACTTCCGCCTTGCGATCTGCTGTCCAATGGGATCCTGTTTTGCCTGCTTCCACAAGTCAGTGTTCTTGACTTTTTCTGTCCATCTGATCTTAAGGATGTTACGGAGGCATCTGTTTATGAAGACTTGGAGCTTGGTGGTCAGAGTGTTGATAACTCTCCAGGTCTCCGAGCCATAGAGGAGGACGGACTTGACGTTGCTGTTAAATATCCGGAGTTTTGTGTGGGTAGAGAGGGATGTTGATCTCCAGACTGGTCTCAGAGTATTGAAGGCATATCTGGCTTTCCCGATTCTGGCTTTGATGTCCTCATCAGAACCGCCTGTTGTTGAGACGACACTGCCCAGGTAAGTAAAGGAGTCCACCTCTTTGAGCTCCTTATCTCCCAGGGTAACAGGCTTCTGCTGCTTCTTGTTCACGGCCATGGTCTCTGTCTTTTCCAGGTTGACCTGTAGACCAGTCTTCGCTGCTTCTCTGGCAAGGTTGTTTGTCTTCTGTTGCATGTGTTGATAGCATTGGGACATCAGGCACAAGTCGTCTGCAAAGTCGAGGTCGTCCAAGGTCTGCGTTAGGGTCCACTGGACTCCGGTCCTGCCTGTTCTGATACTTGGCTGGGCACCAGAAGGGAAACAATCTGTGGCAAGACCAAAGGCGACCTGGAGAAGGACAGTGGAGACAGAGAGGAAGGCAGCAGAGTGGGGGAGCGGGGGCGAGGCCGGGGTGGCGGCCAGGGAGAGGGTGGCCTGGAGGGAGAGGGTCAAGGCCTTATGCGCCTACTGGCGTGGAGAGACTTAAGTGTTCAGTAAGAGGAAGGAAGGAAGGAAGGAAGGAAGAAAGGAAGGAAGGAAGGAAGGAAAGCAAAGTAAGCAAAGAAAGCAAACACAGTAAGCAAAGTACGTAAACAGTAAGTAAAAAGTAAGTAAAAAGTAAGTAAAACGTAAGTAAAAAGTAAGTAAAGTAAAGTAAAGTTAAGTAAAGTAAAGTAAGTAGAATGAGTAAAGTAAGTAGAATGAGTAAAGTAAGTAGACCTGGAAAAGAACCCTACAAGCAGAGCTGAGGACAGTCCGGATGACCTGGAGAGAGGCGAAGAGGGCAGCCCAAGACAGACAGAGGTGGAGACTTGCAGTGAAGGCCCTATGCTCCGACCGGAGCGAAGAGGACTAAGTCAAGTAGAATGAGTAAAGTGAGTAGAATGAGTAAAGTGAGTAGAATGAGTAAAGTGAGTAGAGTGAGTAAAGTGAGTAGAATGAGTAAAGTGAGTAGAATGAGTAAAGTGAGTAGAGTGAGTAAAGTGAGTAGAATGAGTAAAGTGAGTAGAGTGAGTAAAGTGAGTAGAGTGAGTAAAGTGAGTGGAGTGAGTAAAGTGAGTAGAGTGAGTAAAGTGAGTAGAGTGAGTGAGTGAGTGAGTGAGTGAGTGAGTGAGTGAGTGAGTGAGTGAGTGAGTGAGTAGAGTGAGTGAGTGAGTGAGTGAATGAGTGAGTGAGTAGAGTTAGTAGAGTGAGTAGAGTGAGTAGAGTGAGTAGAGTGAGTAGAGTGAGTGAGAGTGTAGAGTGAGTAGAGTGAGTAGAGTGAGTAGAGTGAGTAGAGTGAGTAGAGTGAATAGAGTGAGTAGAGTGTGTAGAGTGAGTAGAGTGTGTAGAGTGAGTAGAGTGAGTATAGTGAGTAGAGTGAGTAGAGTGAGTAGAGTGAGTAGAGTAAGGAGTAGAGCGAGTAGAGTGAGTAGAGTGAGTAGAGTGAGTAGAGTGAGTAGAGTGAGTAGAGTGAGTAGAGTGAGTAGAGTGAGTAGAGTGAGTAGAGTGAGTGAGTGAGTAGAGTGAGTAGAGTGAGTGAGTGAGTGAGTAGAGTGAGTGTGAGAGTGAGTAGAGTGAGTAGAGTGAATGCGTAGAGTGAGTAGAGTGAGTGAGTAGAGTGAGTAGAGTGAGTGAGTGAGTGAGTGAGTGAGTAGAGTGAGTGAGTGAGTGAGTGAGTGAGTGAGTGAGTGAGTGAGTGAGTGAGTGAGTGAGTAGAGTGAGTGAGTGAGTGAGTGAGTGAGTAGAGTGAGTGAGTGAGTGAGTAGAGTGAGTGAGTGAGTGAGTGAGTGAGTGAGTAGAGTGAGTGAGTGAGTGAGTGAGTAGAGTGAGTGAGTGAGTGAGTGAGTGAGTGAGTGAGTGAGTGAGTGAGTAGAGTGAGTAGAGTGAGTAGAGTGAGTGAGTGAGTGAGTGAGTAGAGTGAGTAGAGTGAGTGAGTGAGTGAGTGAGTAGAGTGAGTAGAGTGAGTAGAGTGAGTAGAGTGAGTAGAGTGAGTGAGTGAGTGAGTAGAGTGAGTAGAGTGAGTGAGTGAGTGAGTGAGTAGAGTGAGTGAGTGAGTGAGTGAGTGAGTAGAGTGAGTGAGTGAGTGAGTGAGTAGAGTGAGTAGAGTGAGTGAGTGAGTGAGTGAGTAGAGTGAGTGAGTGAGTAGAGTGAGTGAGTGAGTGAGTGAGTGAGTGAGTGAGTGAGTGAGTGAGTGAGTGAGTGAGTGAGTGAGTGAGTGAGTGAGTGAGTAGAGTGAGTAGAGTGAGTAGAGTGAGTAGAGTGAGTAGAGTGAGTAGAGTGAGTAGAGTGAGTAGAGTGAGTAGAGTGAGTGAGTGAGTGAGTGAGTAGAGTGAGTAGAGTGAGTAGAGTGAGTAGAGTGAGTAGAGTGAGTAGAGTGAGTAGAGTGAGTGAGTAGAGTAGAGTGAGTAGAGTGAGTGAGTGAGTAGAGTGAGTGAGTGAGTAGAGTGAGTAGAGTGAGTAGAGTGAGTAGAGTGAGTAGAGTGAGTAGAGTGAGTAGAGTGAGTAGAGTGAGTAGAGTGAGTAGAGTGAGTAGAGTGAGTAGAGTGAGTAGAGTGAGTAGAGAGTGAGTGAGTGAGTAGAGTGAGTGAGTGAGTGAGTAGAGTGAGTGAGTGAGTAGAGTGAGTAGAGTGAGTAGAGTGAGTGAGTGAGTGAGTGAGTGAGTAGAGTGATGTGGTAGAGTGAGTAGAGTGAGTGAGTGAGTAGAGTGAGTGAGTGAGTGAGTGAGTGAGTGAGTGAGTGAGTGAGTGAGTAGAGTGAGTGAGTGAGTGAGTAGAGTGAGTGAGTGAGTGAGTGAGTGAGTGAGTGAGTGAGTGAGTGAGTGAGTGAGTGAGTGAGTGAGTGAGTGAGTGAGTGAGTGAGTGAGTGAGTGAGTGAGTGAGTGAGTGAGTGAGTGAGTGAGTGAGTGAGTGAGTGAGTGAGTGAGTGAGTGAGTGAGTGAGTGAGTGAGTGAGTGAGTGAGTGAGTGAGTGAGTGAGTGAGTGAGTGAGTGAGTGAGTGAGTGAGTGAGTGAGTGAGTGAGTGAGTGAGTAGAGTGAGTAGAGTGAGTAGAGTGAGTGAGTGAGTGAGTGAGTGAGTGAGAGTGAGTAGAGTGAGTAGAGTGAGTGAGTGAGTGAGTGAGTGAGTGAGTGAGTGAGTGAGTGAGTGAGTGAGTGAGTGAGTGAGTGAGTGAGTGAGTGAGTGAGTGAGTGAGTGAGTGAGTGAGTGAGTGAGTGAGTGGAGTGAGTGAGTGAGTGAGTGAGTAGAGTGAGTGAGTGAGTGAGTGAGTGAGTGAGTGAGTGAGTGAGTGAGTGAGTGAGTGAGTGAGTGAGTGAGTGAGTGAGTGGAGTGAGTGAGTGAGTGAGTGAGTGAGTGAGTGAGTGAGTGAGTGAGTGAGTGAGTGAGTGAGTGAGTGAGTGAGTGAGTGAGTGAGTGAGTGAGTGAGTGAGTGAGGTGAGTGAGTGAGTGAGTGAGTGAGTGAGTGAGTGAGTGAGTGAGTGAGTGAGTGAGTGAGTGAGTGAGTGAGTGAGTGAGTGAGTGAGTGAGTGAGTGAGTGAGTGAGTGAGTGAGTGAGTGAGTGAGTGAGTGAGTGAGTGAGTGAGTGAGTGAGTGAGTGAGTGAGTGAGTGAGTGAGTGAGTGAGTGAGTGAGTGAGTGAGTGAGTGAGTGAGTGAGTGAGTGAGTGAGTGAGTGAGTGAGTGAGTGAGTGAGTGAGTGAGTGAGTGAGTGAGTGAGTGAGTGAGTGAGTGAGTGAGTGAGTGAGTGAGTGAGTGAGTGAGTGAGTGAGTGAGTGAGTGAGTGAGTGAGTGAGTGAGTGAGTGAGTGAGTGAGTGAGTGAGTGAGTGAGTGAGTGAGTGAGTGAGTGAGTGAGTGAGTGAGTGAGTCAGTCAGTGAGTCAGTGAGTCAGTAAGTCAGTGAGTGAGTGAGTCAGTGAGTGAGTGAGTCAGTTAGTCAGTGAGTCTGGTTTGGGAAACTGATTTTGCAGCTTCTTTATAACCACGTCTGACTGTCGAGCCAGCGCATGCATACTTGGAAGCTACCCACCTCTTGACCTGCTGACCAAGCCCCTGCATCCGACTTCGACCACCGTGTACGTACCATTACATGTGTCATGTGTGTGTACACGAACACATAGTTGTGTGCTTGTGTGTTGACAGGCGAAGCCTACTACAGCCGGCGTGACGACACTGACTATGCTAATCTGCACGTGAGGGGTCAGCCTCCGCTTCAAGGTCAGGTCAACGTGACCTCGTCGTCTTTGGTCTTTCCTGGTAACCAAGGCGATGGAGAATCCGACATCTATGAAAGTGTCAAGGATGAAACTACAGGAGATGACCCGTCCCCCTACCGGACTGCTGTGCACTTGCCCTCCTCGACGTCCTCCTCCTCTTCGCTCACTCTGCCCTCGTTTTAATCATAGTCGTTGCTTGCTTCCCCGTCGTCCTTCTCCGTCGTCCTTCTCCTCTTCGCCCACTCTGCCTTCGTCTAAATCCGAGTTGTTGCTCGCTTCCTCGTCGTCCTCGTCCTCCTGCTTTTGCTCCTGCTCTTCCTGCTCATCCCTTCTTCCTTTTGCTGTTTCTGCTCCTACTTGGTGTATCAGTGTCTCTGTCTCTGTCTTTCTCTCTGTCTCTGTCTATCTCTGTCTCTGTCTATCTCTGTCTGTTTCTGTCTCTGTCTCTCTCGCTCTCTCTGTCTCTCTCTCTCTCTCTCTCTGTCTCTCTATCTCTGTCTGTTACAGGACAGGGCTCAGAAGCACTTTAACTGATATGGTGTATAGGGGAACACATGACAATCCTGTAGCATTTACTCAACTTCCCTGCTGTTACGAACACACAGGACAACAGAGAAGGTGAGAACAGATAGCTAAATGTAAAAAACATTTCTTAATAATTGAATAATGGGTAATGGTCCTTAATTATGTAATCAATCCTTAGTTAGCCAGCCAGCCTATTATAAAAGTTTCACTTATCTGGGAAGAGAGTTCAATAATGATGACGGAGTCAGGGCTGTTGACAATGGGGGTTGGTGTTCAAAAGGGTGACATGTTCTTCGCTGGGGAGGTGACGGTTGACACAAGTGATGGGATTTGGGAGAAGGGAGGGTCGGAGTGGCATCATCCTGGTTCCTCAAATGATGTCAGGGCGACTCAAAGTTGTTTTCGACGAATTGGAGAGGGCAGCCGTTCACCGTTCTTCTTCTTGTAACGTCATGATAACGTTGTCACAAACGTAGATAGGATCAGACCACATTTGTACCGATTCAACAATCAAAGTCTCCACCAAGGGTTGGGTTCGACAAGAGGGGCTCAGACATTTCGTCCTTGGATCTGAGATCGGAATCATTTAAATCCTCTCCCTCTGTCGTGAAGAGTTTTAATACTTGGTTTAAGATGGTGGTTCTTAACGTTGTGGCCTTATATAGCCTACAAGGCTGATAGGCCCTTAAACTTCATCCATCCATCCATCCATCCTCTCCCTTCAACTGACGCAGTCCAGCACTGAATGACGTAATCAGTCTTTGCATGACGTAATCAATGTCAAAGTTTTTCATTCTGGAAAGTCACTCCAATTGGCTCTTTTCATTGATTCCTCACTTCAAACTATATTCAAGGCATGGCTGATTTCAATAATAACTAAGGATTATTTGAGGCCTGGCTGGCTTATCCATTCTTAACAATGGGGAAAGCATAATGGGGAAAAAGCTTAACTGCCACACTGTCTGTCTCTCTCTCTATCTCTCTCTGTGTCTCTCTCTGTGTCTCTCTCTGTCTCTCTCTGTCTCTCTCTCTGTCTCTCTTTCTCCTTGTCACTGTCTCTCTGTCTCTCTTTCTTCTTGTCACTGTCTCCGTCTCTGATTCTCTCTCTCTCTCTCTGTCTCTCTCTCTCTCTGTCTCTCTGTCCCTCTCTCTCTCTCTCTCTCTCTCTCTCTCTCTCTCTCCCTCTCTTTTTTCTCTCTCTCTTCTCTCTCCCTCTCTCTCTCTCTCTCTCTCTCTCTCTCTCTCTCTCTCTCTCTCTCTCTCTCTCTCTCTGTGTCATGATTTTCCTAGCTATTCGCCTTTTACAAATCGCGTAGGATGATACAGAGAGTTTATTTGTATTCCCAACCCACAGAAGGTTCATGAATGTTTTAAGATAAGAAATTCGTACTACCATCAAGGTCTTAGAATGTCCTTAAACTTATTGCTATGAAATGACCTCGTGACCTTTTGTTTTGAAGGAATAGGTTTTCAAAGTACACAGGTAGTTGGGTGTGTTGTTTTTTTCTAAATCGAGTGTTAAAGAAAGAAGGTATGGTCCATACCATTGCTTTCGTGGCTGCAAGTTGTGGCCATCGCGCATAGTGCAACAGAAGTTTCACTCTGTTTCCATTTATATGATCTGCAAATTATATGTGTGTTTGCATGTAGTGAAACTCCACGAACCTCTCAGCTACATGATAGGCCGTGCAGTATCATGTATCTCTGTAGGTCACCCAAGCCTCGACTCTCACCGCGGACTCCGACGCATAATGCAGCGATTTTAATGAATTATTGTTGTATATTCTGCATAGAGTAATGAAAAATTAATACTGGTATTTGGTTATGATTTTATTGTATGTGTGTCAGTAATGCTGCAAGAGAGCGTTTTGCATGCGATGCAAAGAAAAAATGGCGGACATCATTGACTCCTGTGAGCAGAAAAAGCGAAGGTTGAAGGCAAGGAGTGTTTCCATTGGCTGATAGGGAGAGATACTGGGAAAATAGAACAGGTCCTAAACTGTGAGACCATATCTGGTGACTCAAAAGTCCACTGAAATATTTACTCGCACACAAGGAAACGTGTATATTGGCCTTGAGCTGTGCAACATTGAAAGGTTCCTTCTGTGTGTCGCTTAGAGCATGAGCTTGGACCAAAAATAAAAACAAAACGTAATTAAAGAAGACAGCAACAATGACAACCTGCACAGGCACATATATTTATGATCAAACTCTTCAACAATCATAATCTGCAAATGGTCAACTTTGACCCGTACTTCAATTTCCGCTCTGAATTTCAAAACCAGGAAGTGGAATACAGTATTCAATTCGGGTTGGATGGTGTCATGACAAAAAATGTTCAGCAAACATAGAGCGCACGTCGATAGTTTCTATTGGTCGATATCACTACATCTTATGTCATTTTCGCGCCAAAGTATGTTCACAATATTTAAAACTGAGAACAAGACGCAACCCTAGAGAGACAGTGGTGATGCTTTGCACAGACCATGGGAAGAGCACCGAGACATATTCTCTCCCTTGCGTTGTGTGACTGGCAAGTTATGGGGTGTTGAGAATCTGTGTTTGTGTGTGTGTGTGTGTGTGTGTGTGTGTGTGTGTGTGTGTGTTTCTTTAAAAAACTTGACATTCTAGATGGTTTGCTTATGTTCTGAGAACAACAACAACAACAGAAGCAACAACGACAACAACAACAACAACAACAGGTCATTTATGAAGGCATGTGGCCTGTTTAATGAATCACGCATTCACAGTCCTTTTATTTTTGTTCGTTCGTTTGTTTGGTGTTTGTTTGTTTGTTTGTGTATTTTTGTGGTTTTGAAGGTAGGAAAAGGGACAAAATTGTATGCCTTTGAAAGTATAGCTCGATCTGAGTAGAGTGGTCCAGACATGTTAAAGAATTTACAATCTCTTCTTTTTTTTCAAAGACAAAGCTGTGTTTGTTTGTTATTTGTCTGTCTTTTTTGTGTGTGTTTTTAAAACTATGTAAACCAAAATTTCAAACCATCCATTCAACAACAAAACGTAGCTACCCACGTGTAGCTGTCACCAGGCTTCCATCGTGCATCCTCAGAGCGATGCAAGTAAATACAGTGACTGGGTTTCCAGTCCACATACCGGTGAGACGAACTGAAGGTTTTGGTTTTCGATTCTATTCACATGATGTTGTCTTCTGATTATTGACGAAGAAAAAACTGTTTATATTTTTTCACTTTGCTATCCCTTTCGTCTAGGGACTAAACGCCTTGACCATTAAGAGTCCACACGTGAATCGATTTATCTGCTGTACATATTTCATTTATTCTGTCATCTATAGAAATGTTTTCTTTGTTTGGAACGTACACTATGACTTGCACAAACTGATGTATATTCCATTCATTATGTAATCTATAGAAAAGCTATATTTGTTTGGTACATTAGGAATTATAAGCATAATACGGAGTATATAATATTTATTCTGTTATCTGTAGAAAAGCTCTCTTATATATGTACAAAGTGACGCATATACATGTACTGTATATTTTATCCAATATGTTGTCTATATAATTTTTTCTTTGTTTGGTTTTTACGAAATGACGTGCAGACATGTGCTGAGTATTTCATCCATTATGTTATCTACATAAATGCTTTCTTTGTTTAGATTGTACGAAATGACGTGAGACAACTAATGTATATATTAAATTTATTAGGTCATCTACAGAAAAGCTGTCTTTGTTTGAAACATGAAATGACGCATAGACAACTGATTTATATTTAATTTATTATGTCATTTATAGAAAAGCTGTCTTTGAAACATATGAAATTACGCATAGAATACTGATGTATATTTCATTCAGTATGTTATCAATAAAATAAAGCTGTCTGTTTTAATATACAAAATGACGCATAGACAAGTGCTGTATATGTCATTCAATGTGTTATCTGTATAAATGTTTTCTGTTTGGATTATACGAAATGACGTGCAGACAAGTGCTGAGTATTTTATCCATTAAGTTATCTATATAAATGTTTTCTGTGTTTGGAACATATTAAATGGCGCATAGACAACTGCTGTATGTTCCATTTATTGTGTTATCTATATAAATGCTTTCTTTGTTTGGAACATTAAAGGAAGCATATACAATTGATGTATATTTCATTCATGTTATTTATATAAATGTTTTCTTTGTTTGGAACATGTTAAATGACGCATAAACAACTGCTGTATATCTCATTCATCATGTTATCTATAGAAATGCTTTCTTTGGAACAACTGCTGTGTGTTTCATTCATTAAGTTACCTATAGAAATGATTTCTCTGCTTAGATTATACGAAATGACACGCAGACAACTGCTGTGTATTTCATTTATTATTGTATCTATAGAAAAGCTGTCTTTGTTTGAAACAAATGAAATGACACATAAACAAGTGCTATATTTTGATTTCATTATGTTATGCATAGAAACGCTTTCCTTGTTTGTCTTGAAGGAAATGACGCACGGACTTGTTTTTCGATATTGACCTAAATCGATCTACAAACATGGTACAACTTTTGAAAATAACCTTTTGAGACTAGCCCTGCGTTCCGTTGCACTCATGTTTCATCTCTGCTACGATATAGCAGCCTCAAGAGTTTTGATTGGTGGGTTTGATTTAATAACTTTAAAAGCACATTATCATTAAAAGTATAGGGTTTTGGAGGCCCTCTTTGAATACACGAATCCCCAATATTATTTTACACTCAAATGTATCACTCTTGATCGAAGAAACGACTAAATAAAAGTATTAGGGTCGAAATCATTCATACACAATATTTGGTGACGTTTCACCCAATGCAGAGGTCAACTTCCTGTCAAGGTCGCGCAGCAGCTCGAGCGTCTCAGGAGGCGCTCTAACTGCTTCACACTAGAGTGCGCCACTTGCTGTGCCTAGCAACGATGAAACTACAGAACTCGTGGCCGCAGTTGATTGGCTCATACTAAATAGAACTAATTGGAAGTCAATCTACGGACTTGCACGGTAAACATGCTTCGAACCATTGAGTTTACATATCATGGAAGTGGCAAACGTGCCGATTGCTGTCAAATTTCGAAGAAATAAATGTTTTCGTGCTCTCATCACCGTGGCAGAGTAAATTGTATGTCTTGGTTTGATATCTTTAGTAAACGTCGGCATTTATACCCATGCCTGTAACGATTTAGCAGGCGACACACGTTTTGGGATTCCCTTGACCTTCCTCTATGACTGGTGATGGTTATCTCCCTTTTGTTATTAATGGATTTTCGTTCCTAATGCTTTTATGAAGTTGTCTATTCGATCAAGAGGGATATAAATGAATGTGAAATTATTTCGGGGATCCATGTATCCAAAGAGGGCCTAAAAAACCCTCTACTTTTCATGGTAACGTGCTTTGAAAATAATATAAAAAACGACCAATCGAAACTCCTGAGCCTGCTACACCGTAGCAGAGATGAAGCAGAGTGCAACGGAACGCATTTTTTTTCTCCTGAACTTCACATCTGATATTCTCAAATGTTCTACTTTCACCCCTACCAATTTCTTCAGTCGACAATGCTGTCAATGCGAAGGGTTAAAACAATAATGTTTATTTTTAACAAAAGCGAATTGTATCTTCCCTCTAAATATGCAAATACCTTTAAAAAAATAGAAAATCAACTTATATACTACTTTGTGAGAATAGGTTGCATAGTACTAAAACGATGACCCCTTTACATTATGTAGACCATGTGTTGGTTTGTAAATATCATTTCAAATCGCATATATGCTTACTTATTGGACTGACCATTGTAGATGTGAGAGTTAATACAACGATCATGAATGTTAAACCAATGAGCTGAAATGCGCAATTAGATTTAAAAGTAAGTAGAATTCCTCAATTGTATCTCTTTTTTGTTGTTGGTCAAAATACTTCACTTTATATATGCTTGTCCAATCAGATCATGGTCACCATTTCTTGTAGGGCGCTAAAGAATAGTGGTACAGCAATATGCATCATAAAATACATCACTAAAAGAGGTATTACTAATATTGCTGTTGCAATAGCTTGCATAAGTGTGCGATGTCCATTTTTCTCTGCCGCTGCAAAATTATAATAAACATTTCCGAAAAAAATCAACGTGTTTGTTGTTTACCTCCACCCAGAAGGATGCGTGTTCTGGCTGGCTGGCTGGGTGGCTGGCTGGGTGGCTGGCTGGCTGGGTGGCTGGCTGGGTGGCTGGCTGGCAAGGTGGCTGGCTGGCTGGGTGGCTGGCTGGGTGGCTGGCTGGCAAGGTGGCTGGCTGGCTGGGTGGCTGGCTGGCTGGGTGGCTGGCTGGGTGGCTGGCTGGGTGGCTGGCTGGGGGGCTGGCTGGCAAGGTGGCTGGCTGGCAAGGTGGCTGGCTGGCTGGGTGGCTGCCTGGGTGGCTGGCTGGCAAGGTGGCTGGCTGGCTGGGTGGCTGGCTGGGTGGCTGGCTGGGTGGCTGGCTGGGGGGCTGGCTGGGGGGCTGGCTGGCTGGCTGGCTGGCTGGTTGGTTGGCAGGGGTGGGTTGGGTTGGGTTGGTTGGGTTGTTTGTTAGTTAGTTGATTTGTTTAGTTAGTTGATTTGTTAAGTTAGTTCAGTTCATTTAGTTTAGTTTAGTCTAGTTTAGTTACGTAAGTTTATTTAAGTTAGTTTAGTTCAGTTAGTTTAGTTCAGTTAGTTTAGTTTAGTTAGTTTAGTAAAGGTAGTTAAGTTGATTAAGTTTTAGTTAAGTTAGTTAAGCTAGTTAAGTTAGTTAAGTTAGTTTAGTTAGTTTGGTTTAGTTAGTTTAGCTGCATTAGCTACTTTAGGTAACTTGTTTAGCTAGCTAGTTTACCTAGTTAGTTTACTAAGTTTCATTAGTTAGTTAGTTTAATTAGGTTAGTTCAGTTAGTTAGTTTGGTTTGGTTTGGTTTGGTTGTTTTTTTTTGGTTTGGTTTGGTTTCTTTTGTTTTTGTTTGTTTGGTTTGGTTTGGTTTGGTTTGGTTTGATTTGGTGTGTTGTGCTGTGGTGTGCTGTGGTGTGGTGTATTGTAGTGTAATGTAGCTTAGTCTCTAGTTTAGTGTAGTTTAGTGCAGTTTAGTTAGTTAGTTCACTTGCTCACTAGTTTGCTAGTTCATTAGTGCGTTCGCTCGTTTGTTTGTCTTTAATTTGTTCGTTTGTTTGTTTGTTTGTTCGTTTGTTTGTTTGTTTGTTCGTTTATTACTTCGTTAGTTTTTTGGTTTGTTAATTTGTTAGTTTGTTAGGTATCTGGTTTGTTTGTTAGATGGTTCGTTCGTTCGTTTGTTTTTTAAACAATGATGAAATTCGGTGCAATGTAAGGGTTTCACCCATGGAGCATTCCATTACATTTTGGATGTTCATCTATTATCTCGTTTTGGAAATACAACCTGAAATAGAAAGTTTATCCCCTAGGCTGTCAGCGAGCTCAGTGCTGGCACTACTGCAGCATGAGAGGGCGAGTAAGCAAGTTTAAATATCGTCTCCTTCAGTCACCACTTGCGATTTTTAGCTGTGATACCTCCACCAATGCGGCTGCCTTGGTGGAGGTTTGTTGTGTCTGAGTGCTCTTTAGTTGATTAAGTTTTTCCTTCACAAACATATGCCTTCTCTGGCACAGCTAGTTACAGGTCCATCTAATCTACATCAAGTAGCAGTAATCAGCCACCGTTAGTTGTGTGTGAGCACGAGTTTTGACTCTGGAGGTGTCACACTGGCAGATTCTGCTGTGACTTGAAAAGGATTACTCAGGACCGGGGTGGCTGGAGAACCTATTGTTGGCGGCCTATGCCCCAGGAGAGGTCAAAGGCGTAAGTAAGTAAGTAAGTAACGTCAGTGCAACCATGGGCATGTGTGCCGATGTTGGCGGAAGTCTGCTGCCACAGGAAGAGAGCAAAATGTTGGAGGATTGTACAAGTCTTAAGAAGCACAACATGGCGCAAAGCAGTTCTAGAGCCCCCAGAAGTAAGTGTTGTGAACAGGCCTCTCTAGCTTCCAACAGTCATCAGAAGCAAGAACAACGTCAGACAGGATCCAGGTCTATTAAATGTGCAATGCAAGACACGGTGACCTCAAGGTCAGTTGAATTAGTCTCTCATGAAATCAATCCCACAAATGTCAGACCTTTCAAATACTCATTCTGTAAAAAGTAAAAAATAAATACTTGTTTAACATCGTTTGTTTCCTGGAACGGCTCCGAGGCGTCACCAATCTCGAGGACGCTAGGCCCTCATGCCGTCATGAAGGAAGTGTCATTTCGGGGTGGGGGGTTGGAGGGGGTGGGGGATGACATTCTCTTGTTGACAGTGCTCATTATGTGTTGCTCAATGTTGTAATTTCAAAGTGTAGTGTCTCCCTAGATGAATCACAAGAGACAAATCAATAATTCTAATGCTCTTAATTCAACCGTTCTGATGAGTTTGCAGTCAATAACATTTCATTTTCTTAAAAGGCAATATGTCACAAAGCCCCCTTTACTTCTTTGTTCTTTGACTAATGTATTCATTATTCCTGCATCCATCAATAATGTATTTGTCCATGTGTCTATTCGTCCATCCATCCATCCATTATCCGTCAATCCTTTGATCTATCCGTCTGTCACTCCATCCACACATCCATCCATCCGTCTATCACTTCATCCATCCATCCGTTTATTTTTCATCCATTCATCTATTCATCAGTCCATCCGTCCGTCCGTCCGTCCATCCATCCACCCAATCCATCCATCCATCCATCCATCCATTTATCCATCCATTTATCCATTCATCAGTCCATTCATCCATCAGTCTATCCATCCACCCATCCATCCATCCATCAATCCATCCATCCATCTATCCACCCATCCATCCATCGTTTCATCCGTCAATCCATCCATCCATCCGTCCGTTCGTCCGTCAGTCAGTCAGACAGTCAGTCAGTCCATCCATCCATCCATCCATCCATCCATCCATCCATCCAACCATCCATACATCCATCCATCCATCCGTCAGTCACTTCATCCATCCATGCATCCATCCATCCATCCATCCAGCCAGCCAGCCAGCCAGCCAGCCATCCATCCATCCATCCATCCGTCCATCCATCCATCCACCATCCAGTCATCCATCCATCCATACATCCATTCATTCGTCTGTCAGTCCATCCATCTACCCATCCATCCATTAATTCATTCAATCATTAATTCATTCCTATATGTTCTTTTCTCCATGTTGACACGCGGAATGAACTCCAAACACAACATGCTACTATCCAACATAGATTTGACCTGACCCTGATGTGAGCTTGCAAGAGAATTGCACTGGTTACATGATAGCTGTTGAACTCCACAGTAAACAAGTCCAAATTTCGCACGCCTTCTTTATATTGTATTACATTGCCTATGTGTTCCCTTATCTCCACTGTAATAGAACCACAACATTCACCTCTATTGGTTGTGGATGACGGCTGTACATATTGCTACACTGGCTCAGCCTTTTCACCTCCAAAACTACATAAAATAATGAAGGCCTCATTGAGGAAGACCATGATTAAAAACAGAATAATTGCAATAAAAGCACGTGGATGATACACAAAACTGGGATTACATCAGTTAGGTCTTTTAAAATGTTGGTAAATTAGCAACAATATATTGTTGAAAGACATGCCTTGAAAGGATACCAAAACCAACTCCACCACCACCACCACCACCACCACCACCACCACCACCACCACCACCACCACCACCACCACCACCACTACCACTACCACCACCACCACCACCACCACCACCAAAACAACAACAACAACAACAACAACACTTTTAAGTTCATGTGGTGTTCAGATTTAATGTGTATCTTCAGTGTGAAGAGTATATAAGCTGCCAATTTAAAGAGATTACACGGATTGTGATAAATAGTCTCCGAGCTCACGACTGTAATACATTGACTGACCTCGGATAGAAAATAAAACGACACATGGATTATATCGTCTTTTAAAAGGGCAAACTATAACAATCGAACTGCATTTGAGTACTGTTTAACCTAAGACTGACCTGTTAAAACAACCTGTGAACATGTCATCTGTATCTAACCAGGAAACAAATCAAACACCGAGAGCTCGTCAGTGTGAACTGGTACTTGCGGTGTTCATATGTGTCGAAGTTGAGCTGAATCATGACGTTTTTTCTGTCAGCTCTGTTATTGTTAACACTCTTCAGGAGCTTTTGTCATTTGTGAAGCTAGCATACCATGGAGATCATTTGCTCTCCGGACGCATTCGTTATTGACGCAGCTTTCTCTGCAGTGGATCCTTTGTGAGTGGAGGCAACAGTGAGGTCACTGATATTTACAAATCCTTGATTACGTCCACTGCTCATCAGTCCATCTGGTTAAAATGGCAGGTCAACTTTGGAATACAGAACGTGGTGGTTTAACTGAGGATTTGTCTTATACAGATTTGAGGAGGACTGTTTCAAATCTACAGGAATTGTCAGTTATCTGTCATGTAGGTAGCACTGATTTGAAACCCTTCCACTGCGAATTTTGTGAGGAAGATCTCTCCGACTATAGGAGTTTGAGAGAACATGATCGTTTCCACACTGCATGCCGGCCTTTCATGTGCGTGGTTTGTGGAAAAGCTTTCTCTCAGGCTGGTCGTCTGCGAGAACATGAAATGACGCACCCTGTGTTTCAGTCGTTTTCATGCAAGATTTGTGACAAAGTTTTCCTACAGTCTGGTAGTCTGCAACAGCATGAGGGGACACACGTGGGATCAAAGTCTTTCAAATGCACTTTTTGTGGCAAGTGTCTCTCAAGTTTTTGCAATCGTCAACGTCATGAACGAATACACACTGGATCTAAGCCTTTTAAATGCGCTTTTTGTGACAAGGCTTTCTCGGATTCTAGTAATCATCGACAACATGAAAAGATGCACACTGGATCCAAATCTTAGAAACAACTATTTTTGTGCGTGTGTGCATGCTTGCGTGCGTTTGTGTGTAGTTTGAATCTTCATGTAGAAACAAAAGAACTCAAACTGGCTCCACGTTCTCGGACATGCCTGATATGTTTGAAACGATTAAAGACTTTACGGTCTATTCCAGTTGTTAAAAGCAATATTTCTTGTAATGTAGAACTATTATTAAGCGATTTTCAAAGATTCAAACACATTGTCGTCCTAGCCAAGCACACTGTATCTGCACTAACGGGTCTTATACTTTACGAGATTGTTTATGTTGATCTTCATGTTCTCGACTCCTAAGTGGTGCTTCATAGTGGCTGACAGTCAGCTCTCAGCATCAACAGAATGCTTAGCAGGAACTTTGAAATGCTAAAACTAGGCCGATGAATAAACCCTGTGGTCAATTAAGACTAATGTAGACCTGTTGACTTTGACATGCTTCTTTTGTAATGGTGAGTTTGGGTTTGAAACCTTTCTTGACATGCAGTACATGCGAACAGCAAAATATGGCTGTACATTTTTAGTCCTTCCTGTGAGATCGACAGTTATCTTTTCAAGATGCTATCTTCACTACATAATGAAAAAGCAAGTCAGTAGAGTAATTATGCGATTGCATACCAATTTAACCTTCAATGCTCTCTTTTTAGAAGGCTTATATAGAGGGAACTGTGATACTGAACGCTTCTTGTCAAAGAAATGTTATGAACAGATTTGTCCGTGTAACTCTTACATGGAAAACGTTCATGTCTCAAACTATTTATACTTCACATGTAACCTTTTCCATTCCATATGTACTCACATTGTGGTTCAACATGTGTGGTTTTTTTGTGTGTTTTTTGTGTACAGAAGACAATTCGACGACAAAAGATGTATTGACTGGCGAGAGAAAGGGTCGTATTGTCTATCCCCTCAGACTTTTATTTTCCAAACGCCATGCTCGACAAAAATTCAGACTGTCTATGGTGTGTCTGTCTGTTGCACCTGTATATATATATATATATATATATATATATATGAGATACATTTTAGGATGATTTATAACATGTAAATTTTTCAAATTAAATTTTATATGATACAGTTATCATACTATGTGAGGAACTGTAGCATTACTAGAGTGCTCCACTAATGTCATGGCAGTGAGTTGTCTTGTGGTTCGTGTGCAAAGAATTGTTAGAATAATGACTTGGGAAAATGTACAGGGACACTCTATGTCAAGATGGTGAGACCACAATGTATAGTTCTGTGTCAACAATTACACCTAAAATATGTGCCACATGCTGATGTTAGATCATATGTTTTCTCTGTGTGTGTGTGTGTGTGTGTGTGTGTGTGTGTGTGTGTGTGCGTGTGTGTGTGTGTGTGTGTGTGTGTGTGTGCGTGTGTGTGTGTGTGCGTGTGTGTGCGTGTGTTGTTGTTTTTTTAAATCAAAAGTGTATATATATTTAGAAGTGGTTTTCACGAAAAAATTCATTCACTAATATTTAAAGATCAGCGCGAAAACTGTTTTGATATCTTAACTTTTAAATTTATTTGCTTATGCCATCAGTATATCCATATCCTTCGGTTTTAATTTGTAGCGTTAAAGGGCAAATCCCTTGAAAAAAAAACATGTTTAATTGATTTTTTCTTTTTATCTGAAGCTTTATAAGCACGTGGTCCTCGGTATTTGTGGTAACAGCCCCTGTAGAAAATACTCGAAAAAATGAGAGAGAGAGAGAGAGAGAGAGAGAGAGAGAGAGAGAGAGAGAGAGAGAGAGAGAGAGAGAGAGAGAGAGAGAGAGAGATGATCACCCTGCATATCATATGAAATATTCAGAGGAAAGTTGAGCAGGCGCATCAAAGATATACTGCCATTCTTGCTGTAAATAGTAGTATAGCTCACAATAGGACTGAACATTGTTATAGAATGAGTAAGATAAACTAAAGGTCACTCATACTTTAAAGCATTTATTACAAATTTCGGTTCATAGGGGGGGAAAAAACCTTGTTTAAAAAAGTTTTATTTTTGTCATGTAGAACAATATCTTTATAAGTCGCGTGTGTATATAATGTTGATGTCTCTAGATATACAGCTATGTGTTCTCAATTATATTCACATTGTAATTTATTATGAGTAGTCGGCACGATCTTGTGGCTCTTATCAAATAAAATAATTTCTTTGACAGTTAAATATTTTGTGTGCAGTTTAAATTATTGATATTTGTTGCGTTGATTAGGCCGCATAACCTGACATGCAAGCATGAAGCTTTCATTTAAAACATTGCGTTTATATGACGCAGGATATCCTAGATTACGTTTGCATTCTTCATCAGTTCCTTTCCAGTTTAGTGGCAACTAATACATTCAAAGGGGTCGGCTCTCTATTGCGGAGGGCCGCTATTGCGGAGGGCCGCTATTGCGGGATTTTTTTAAACAAAAGTTCTTAAGGCAATTTTTATTTTTTTGTCCTAAAACGCCTAAAAAACATAAAATTTTTGTTACATTTTTTACCTATAATTTTTTTTAAAATTTTTTCTATTCCGGGGGGCCGCTCTTGCGGGATTTTTTAAACAAAAGTTCTTAAGGCCATTTTGATTATTTTGTCCTAAAACGCCTTAAAAACCCCCATAAAATTTGTGTTACTTTTATTTTAAAAAACTTAGACATTTTTTCGGGTTTTACCGATAGCGCTTGGCCTAGGCCGCACTCGCCACCCCACCTGACTGACTTAGCCAGTCCGGGGAGTTTCACCTAAACCCGGACGCGTTACTTTTTGTCACGTTTGTGTCCAACATCAGCGTCGGGCCCTGGAGTTAGGGCGTAGGGACCACCCGTTGAGAGTCAAACGTGGGATGGAGTTAGAATATAAAGCTTCACCTTTATTGATAAAACACACACACTTCCTAATCAGTCTTCTCTCTGTCGGCGACCCTATCGGCCAAGATCAGAGGAAACAACGTCACTTCCTCCATCTAAGAACAAAGCGTGCCTCCGCGGCTAAAATCCAAGGAAACAACGTCACTCCCTCCATCAAAGCACAAAGCGCGCTTCCACGGCTAAGACCAAAGGAAACAACGTCACTCCCTTGTCTCGAATATTCATTCTAGCCTAGACAAAGCGTCGACGTACAATGCGGGAATCAAAACGGCCTTAAGAACTTTTGACCAAAAAAATCCCGCAATAGAGGTCAGAAAATTTTCTAAGTTTTTTCAAAAAAAGTAACAACAATTATATGGTTTTTTGTGGCGTTTTAGGACAAAAGAATCAAAGTGGCGTTAAGAACTTTTGTTTAAAAAATCCCGCAATAGCGGCCCCCCGCAATAGAAAAAAAACTAAAACATTTCTAAGTTTAAAAAAAGTAACAACATTTTATGTTTTTTTTGGCGTTTTAGGACAAAAGAATCAAAATTGTCTAAGAACTTTTGTTTAAAAAAAATCCCGCAATGGCGGTCCTCCGCAATAGCGGCCCTCCGCAATAGCGGCCCCTCCCCCATTCAAATATCTCGAAGAAATTATTTTTCTTATATTGATTTGATTTACATGTTTTGATTATTTTGTTCATGCTCTTAAACGTTCTGGACTTAATGGAATTCTCAAGGTAGAAAAGTAACTTAAAAACAATATTATTTTTATTTTCGCTTTCCTTTCTTTGTTGTTTGT
Organism: Theodoxus fluviatilis; assembly: GCA_034096865.1. Classification (NCBI taxonomy): domain Eukaryota; kingdom Metazoa; phylum Mollusca; class Gastropoda; order Cycloneritida; family Neritidae; genus Theodoxus; species Theodoxus fluviatilis. Next base: position 98,384 of record JAWQFJ010000744.1, on the reverse strand, counting down.
TTTTGTTGTTAGATCGCTTGTAGAGACAATTAAAACGCAACATGTTTAAATGAGACACATTAAAAGCCAAATGATAATTAGCATGTTCATAGTCACAACAAAACAAACACGAACTACATGTGGCTTATCACTAAAGTACACCGATGAAATGGGTGCATCAACGGGAGATTTAGGAACTGAACCCGACCCCGTATTCTTAGTTATAATCATTACTTGTTCATGCACTTCTTCCTCTTCAGTCTTTGCCCTTCCAATCCCCCCCCCCCTTTCTTCACTCACACCAAGCGTGTCGTATCCAAGCTATCTCCTCCATCCTCCCTTCAGCCTGATCCTCAGCTTCTTTTACAACGATTTTGACAAGTTCCTGGATTGGTATTGCACTGCACAGGAGAACTTTAAAAAACGTTACACTAAAGACTAGGCGAAAGGTTTGACCTACATATGCGGTTTCGCAAATTTCAACCTGTGTGGATGGAACAGTTGCATTGTAGCTCCTTCACATAACTACAGCACAGGTCAGAATTGAAGAGGGGATGCGGCCCCGGTATCCCTTGCACTAATGGACCACAGAGGTGGACTCGTCTGAGGAAAGAGATACGATGTTGGTCGTATAATTTGCAGTGACCCCCACACAGAATGACAGCCAAATTAGTACGTGCTCGCTAGCTCACATACGCAAACTTGGACGGTTATACCGCCCACAGAATGACAATAAAGTGTGAATAATTGACAAACTGGTGTACACAATGCGTTTTCAGCTGAATTTGGTTACGACAAATTTCATTTTTGCAGCAGTCGTCAAGGTGACTTGGCTCTGTTTCGAGCCTAAACGCCTATGTAAAACGCAGCCATTCAGATGCCGTGGCCCGCCAGCAAAGCGGCGTTCACACCTCTTTCCTGGGACGAGTTCACTAGTGCGGCCCATTAGTGGAAGGGATTATGCGGCCCTGAAAATATTTGTTTGTTAAAAATATCTTAATCCTAGTTTTGGAGTGAGACTGACAGAGCATGACAGAAAAAAACCCTCATGATATAGCATGACAGAGGACGTTTCTGATGCAGCAACACAGCATGACAGAGGACAGTCTCATTACAGTGACGTAGCGCGGCAGAGAACAGGTTCAATACAGAGACTGCACGACAGAGGATAGTCTCTATGACGTAGCACAACAGGACATAAGACAGCATGAGTGTTGTGACAGAAGGTTTATATCATCTCATATATCATAATGTCTCATTATTAACTGTTCTATCACTGTAGATATCCCGTCACAACCACCCCTACAAAAATAATAAGATATTCATATGTGCAACTTTCAATTTGACTTTTGAACAAATATCAAAACATACTGGATCCTCGTTACATTCAATCATACATTTTATTAAATTCGGATGTATTTACGTGAAGCATTGATAATTTGGTAACTTCCTGACTTCTACAATCATATCCGAATCAATTGTCCATTTTCCTCGAGATGTTATGAGTTACATGTATGCTTGTGCTGCTCCCCCACCCCCTCCCTCCTGCCCCCACCCCCCACCCCCATTGTGTGCAAAAATAAAGTACACGTTATGGTAAAACTAATTCCATGACATTTGGATGAATACAGGTTGTCAGAAAAGTGCCTATTCATCCATATGTGCGTCTGTTTGTCAGGGATTAATCATGCATGCATGAGCTTTCAGATTGTGGAAAAGCAAGTTTCCAAACACTACATTTGAAAGATGTAGACTCCATGTGAATATGTTCATGGACGCATAGGTCTCCAGATTGAAAGAAAGCTTTCTCTCAAAAAATACATTTGAAAGATTAGGATTATGTGTGGATTCGTTTTTGCATGCAAAGTTGTGCAAGCGTCCAAAATACATTTTCATAAAATGCACACTTGAAAGGCTAGGTTCCTGTGTAGATCCATGTATGTATGTTTGAGTTTTCAATTGAAGACCTAACTTTAAAAAAAACGTACATTCAAGAGTATTTGATCACGTGCAAATTATTATATGTGCTCTCACATCCTCAGACTGCAGTGGTGGGGTGCATATGAACCGACTATACGGTAGTAGGCAACTAAATCGGGAGTTTGCTACTAAATTGCGAAGTAAGGTGTGCATGAAAGCTGCATACGCGTAGTTACCTCCTAAGTTGGCCACTAAATAACCCAAAATTTAGTGGTGGCCTGTATCAGCACTACACGGCTAAGTAGCCAACTATTTGCAATATTCAATGGCAAACCTCTCTCCGGTTCGCACAGAAAACGCTATATTATGGGATACTAGCAACCCATCCAAAGAAAATGTAAGCCATGAGCACCATCAATTTATCAAAGCTGTATGTTGAATGCATCAATAGGTCATGAAAGCTCCTATATTTTACAAATCGAAAGCAGGTCGACGCATCCACGGCGAACCATGTGTTGCCATCGTTTGTGTTGACATGATTTTACGCTCTCGCTCGAGCCTCAGCGCTCACTTTCCCCACCAAACTCGTGAAACCCTGGCGTACGTTGACACGCATTTCCTCGTTTACAAAAATAAAGCATTTAAATCTGAACAGTGTGTACATAACAAAAATACATTTTAAATGCATCGTGTTCATGGCTTCAGGTAAAACTAGCTTTGTACACAATGTCAACACATGGTTCGGCGTGGATGCGTCGACCTGCTTTCCATTTGTAAAATGTAGGAGCTTTCACGACCTATTGATGCATTCAACATACAGCTTTGATAAATTAATGCTGTGCATGGCTCACATTTTCTTTGGACGGATTTCTAGTATCCCAAAATAGAGCGTTTTCTGTGCGAACCGGACACAGGTCGGCCATTGAATTGTGCAAGGAGTTGGCTAGTTCACCTCTTGTAGTGACCTCTACGCATGCGCATTAGATGGGATATCCCAAGATAATAATAAATATTCATCTGGGTCATTACTTCCTTGTGGCGACCAAGTAGCGTCTCATGCACACCTTACTGTCGTAGTTGGGAACAACTTAAAGTTGTGAACAACGAAGTAGACAACTACGACTTAGTTACCACCTAACATAGTAGGTTCATATGCACCCCACCACAGGAAAGTTCTGTCACAAAGCTAACACTGGAAAGTCCTGGATTGTGTGTGAGAATCGCAAGGGCAGCTGCCGCTAGATCACCAGCTGTAATGTGTTGATACGCCCATGCCTGGGTACACTTCCGGATGTGAACAAGATCTTTCACCTAAGGAACGTTAAAAAAGTATGGTCCTGGTGTGAGGCTTTAAGAGTTCAGTGGAACGCAGAGCCTTCCCAAGACCAGCACTGCATGCAACTGCTGACATACTTTTGCTCCATTTTGAAGATGGGTCTGCTGCGTTGTTGGCTAAGGCAAGGCAGACTATCGCACAATGTACCTGACGACTGACGGGCACCTGGACTATGACCAAGGTGTGCCCCCCCCCCCCGCCCCCTCCCCCTAAGAGTGTCAGGAAGACAGGGCTGACACACTTAAAGACGGGGGTTCTTCCTCTAAAGACCGTCAGTCGTCTCGCTTCTCATGAAGTTTCTTGTCCTTTTGGCTTCACATCTGCTTTTAGCTGTACTGTCGTTAATAGCGAAAGAGTTTCCGAGGGTCATACCGTCAAGTTAAATAAAACGGTCATTTAGAAAGAGGTATTTTGTCTGGAAAGTTCGTCAAAAAGCTTTATTAAAGGAATAAATTATGACAACATCCATTTTAAAAATGGGATGTATAACTGTCAACTAGAATCGACTGACTAAATATGAGCAAGCCGGTAAGACACTTTCCATTGGAGATGTTTTACTCCTTTTCACTTTTCTTTACTGGGCGTCATGCTATTTCTTTCATACTGTGTGTCAACTTTTACAATGAAATGTATGACACACCCCTAGACCTGACTGAATGCATGTAAGTCGTGCTTTATATGCTCCTTTTAAAACGCTTATGCTTTTCACTCTCTGTTCATTGAATGGCAAGAAAACTATCAAGCACACACGCGCGCACCCGCACACACACACGCGCCTACACGCGCGCACGCACGCCCACACACTCGCACACACACACACACAGAGATGTCCCATGAAGTATGAGTACTACGTACTGCTGTAGCAGATCAGTGTCCCCTTCCCCAGCTTACAGTCCTGGCTGCTGGGCTTTTAAGGCTCACTCCTACTTCTGGCATCCAAAGAGACTCTGAATGTTTGTATACGTTAGTTATTTAGTTTGTAAACCAAACTCTAGATAAGATCTAGTGACACAATTCATATTAAACAAAGTACATGGGTCTACTAAACCCAACGTAAATACGAGTTGAGCTTTTAGTATATGTATACACATGGCGATTGTAAACATTAAAATATCATCGTAATGATCTTTGCTATGCCTCACACTAGTGTGAACATTAACTATATTGTGCACTGATTTATGCATTAGCGTCCCAGATACGTCATTACCCCAATTGTGAAGTACATGGAAATGCATGCGATATGTAAATGGAGCATGAAGAGTCAAACCACACTGAAAACATGTTCATAAAAGAATAATGAAAGACAATGCAGTTTCAAACAGTGATGTAAACTACGTAGCTGTACCTGGTTACTAGCATGCAATAGCCTTGCATTTATTAAGAGAGTATTTAAAAAGAATCACGTCTTACATGCTTGCACATGCTAGGTGAAATTGGTGCAAACAACTATTTATTTCTCGTTATGCAAGGCTCTCATACCGTTTTCAGTAGAGGAAAAATCATTGGAAAAAAACAAGACATTAGCAATCATCAGAGACAAATGCGGTACTTAAAAGCTTCATTGAAATAATAAAAGAAAACTTGCACTTAATATCATTGCCATTGAGCACAACTGATGCAAGGGATGTCAAGAGTACTCCAGTTAAGCCAAGCATTGTCACCTCATTGTTCACTAATTTACTAATAATTTGACGCCCATGATTTAGTCTCGTTTTCTCACACTTCACCACGTCTCTCTTGGCTGAGTTTTTTTCACAGCCTTTTCTTGGCCAGTGTCTTTCACTCCTAATTGTACTGATCTATTTTCAAGTGCCAAACTGTTACACACAAAGGAAAAAAGAAGAGTACATTCTTGTTGACACAAGTCGCCACGCATATTCTAGACCCATCCATCCCTTTCGAGAAGCTACTTTAAATACACACCTGATAATCTCATCTGCAGCAGAAATGTGACATTTTATGACGGCCAAAAGGAGTTCACCAGACTCATTAGTCATCTAAAACACCATGCGCTGACCTCTTACATTGCCCATCTAATCACCTGCACACCACTGATTCTCGACAACACGTGTCACCTCTCATGGATCCTCGTCCTTTACTAAAGTTGCTGAGCTTTTATCAGAATTGGCAAATGGAGGTGGTCCATGTAACCCCGTATCTTTGAAATGACCAGTGCTACTCAATGTCTCTTTCACGGTGCTTGGTCGTGGAAATCCTCCATATTTATGAGCAAAGCGCTGAGCAGACTGGTGGGGGATGTATTGGCGGATGACATGATGTGACTGCAACAGATGCATGATCATCTCAATGCACGTCACGACGTTTTCAGGCTTTCCTGAGATGCGCACAACGTTGTCTGTGGATTTGGGGCAACGTTCATTGAAAATGTGGATGAGGGCACCAGTTTTTTCACGAAGACTCCTGGCACGAATTCCACCCGTGCCCTTGATGCAATCTTCATGACTGTAGTGCACCAACATATGCGCTTTGCACCTTCCACCTCCGTCATGCTCACTCAGAGATGTAAGCACATCGTGCAGCGTGTCCAGCACACTGGACAGCTCACCGTGTATTGTGAGGATCTGTTCAGGACTCTGACAGTTCGTGATGCTGATAGAAGTTCCTGGGTAGGCAGTCTTCAGTCGGCTAGTGTTGATTCCATTCTCTCCAGCAACAACTTCGCGATGATGGGTACTCAGAAGGATGCGAAGCTCAGTTTTTCCCCTATCCTCTCGCTGACGCTTGAAGTCGCCCTTGCTCTCATCTCCAACGACCTCAAGCTCATTTTTCGACTGTCGATCAATACTTGAAATAGAAATAACAAAGACCTTGATATTATGCAGAAATATACGGAATAAAGGGAGGGGGCAGGATGGGGGAGTGGGAGTGGAGGTGTAGGTGGGGTTTAATCTCAAATGAAGTCCAAAAAGGAATCTCCGATTGAACGTCCAAGAGCTCGAAGCACACAGCTACGTAATTCTGGACAACGTATCTCTACCTTGATAACACGTAGACGTTACTGCTTTTAGGCGTCGTTGTTTATTCATAAGGGGCATCAACGCTGAACGGGGAAAACTGGGGCACGTGGTCTAGATTTACAAGGCGTAGCAAATGAACTGACACCTGTGGTGTGTCTATTGATGGGAGCTTGAAGCTCCTTGATAGTACAACATGCGAAGTGAGTGTATATATCACCATCATCACAATTGCCCCATTGCAAAAAGCAAATATGACGTCAGTGATATCTCAAGTGGGACCACAGGCCAATATCTTAAGTGCAGCGATGTCCTTCTCAGGGCAGGCTACGGCGGCGGCAGCTGGATTCAATCCGTTGTCCTTCCTGGGCTGGCGTTTCCGGTCGAGCCTGGTCAAGCGCTGCACTCCGAAGGCTTTGGTGCCTGTGTGAATGTACTGCCTCCAAGTGCTATTGTCAACAGTCGTTCTCTCACCCGATTAAAGGAATGTTGCAGGACCGTAATGTAATTTCATATGTGCCCTTGTATCGTCTGGTGGGACACACACAGACTCACACACACACACACACACACACACACACACACACACACACACACACACACACACACACACACACACACACACACGCACCCGGAATGATGGATGGACAGATACAGGTAAAATAGAAAACTGATGTGCACATAAGCATAACGTGCTCCGGTTTGTACAATGTGATGCAAATTCAGCTGCGTTCTTTTCAGCTTCAGATATCAAAAGTGTGATACTTTTCGACATGGCGGGAAAAGTAGACACGTCATTAGTGCAAGCTCCCAAGGAAGACAAGAATACACATTCCTTACTTGCTTGTATACAAATTTGAGGACACCTAAGTGGGGAAATTTTTTCAAACCTCTGCCAACATTCATAGCCTATGCTTAGTTTAATTGACACACAGAGAAAGCTACACATCACCACGCATCTTTACTGATATACCAGACACCAAGGAATGAAAAGGTGGTATTTGAGACCAATGCCTTAATGAAACAGAAATACGCACGCACGCACACGCACGCACGCGCGCGCACACACACACACACACACACACAACGAATGGAAATTTGATATTTTCGATATCGGTGACAAATTTGCGCGACATGTTGCTTATTTTCACGTCACATCTACAATTTTGTCATTAAATAAACCTACGCAGATGCGCACAGATACAATTTTCAAGAACTTACAGCACCACTCAAACAAGAAGTGCTCACAACTATTTGACAAGTCTGTATACACTCACTGCAGTAACGAGGTCTTTGCAGTCAACTGACACCCGTCCTCTTCTGCAGACAGCCAGGAAACAACTATGAGGAGTCCACGCCTAGGAGATTACTGCTTCTAGTGGTTGTAAACAAGTTTCATGAAAAGTAACGAACTTTGAGTAGAAATCAGACTCAAACTGCATAAGGTTCCATGCTATTTGTAAGGAATAATGATGGAAAAGTCTGTCCTAATGAAAGGACAGTGTTCAGCACTGGGTGTTCGGATGGACCCTAGTGATAAAATGGCACGCGCCGAAACACCAGAGCCCAGAGCCCCGCTGCTCACCAGTAGGGGAAGCAGACAACCCCCACCCCACTGTGCACGCAAGTCGTGCAAGTTCAGGGCAGCAGACGGGCACCTGGAACTTTAACCAGGTGTGGCCCTCCCCCCGAGAGTGTCAGGAACTTCAAAGGGCCGAAACACTTGTCGACGGGGGCTGTTCCTCTGAAGACTGGCTGCTGCCTCGCTCCGTTGGGAGTTTCTTGCTACTGGCAATAGAATACTTTTCCGTGTGATATAAACAGCTCTTACATCACACGAGGTTGGGTTGGGGTTGGGAAGGTGAGGTTGGGAGTTGGAGGGCGAGGGGGAGGGGGGGGGGGTATAGGGGGGGGGGGGGAGAGTAGTGGTGAAAAGGTAAGAGTGGTAAGAGGAAGTGAGGATAGCGGTGTGGGAGTGAGAGTGGGGGCGGGGTAATCAGGGTGGGGATGGGAGGATAAGGGTGGGGGTGGGAAGATTAGGAGGGGGCTGGTGAGGATGGGATGGGAGGGTGAAGTTGGGGATGGGAGGATAAAGATGGTATTGTGTGGGTAAGGGTGGGGGTTGGATTAACTGTTTAAGGAAGGAGGGGATGGGGGAGAAGCAGGATGAGTGAATACGAGTTGAGGACACAAAGACGCACGGCACTATAAAGAGAGCAGTGTATTTTATTTCTGACACGAACAATAGGCATACCGTGAGTAAAATAGAGAGAACTTTACATTTAAATGAAATATACACTTGTATTCTTTGCTGTAATGAAATAGTTTACAAAACCATTAAAGAGCAATATTTAAACCTTTAGTCACTTGTCTGTATCATACCAAATTACATCTGCAGGATTTCAAATATCACCACAGCCGATAGACATGGCAATTGGTAGCTTTCACTATGTTTTGCACCTGATGCAAATTCCTCATGCAAATGCTACACGTGAACTCCAATCAGATATTTAGGCACAGCAACATTCAAACAGGGGCATGAAACTTTAGCATTTTCCAATAAAAGACATTATTTACAAAACTGAAAGTAACGCACAATTAAAAATAATAGTTTGTGCAAACGCAAATCATTATATTACATCTTGAATCAGACACTACAATGCAGTGACTCGGGGCATCTGTGTGAGGACCACACCAAAGTAACATTCTTCACGTCAAAGGAAAAGTCGCCTCAAAGTGTTGTGTGCTGGGCGTCTCTTTTCCCAATTTAAATGGGAGAATTGTTTGAACAAGTCCTGATAATCTGAAACAAAAATACTGGTACGTTTGTATATTAAATGTATAGTGCTATGCTACTGTTATGCATGTACGATATTGTGGGAAGACATGAAAATCAAACGCTTATGAATGAAAGAAAAAAATACAAGCATCAATGAATTGGCAACTAATCTCAGCACTTGAAACGTCCAGATGATTGAAGACGAATCTAGGTAATACACATTCACAAAAATTGCATCTGAAAGGCTGTTTGAAGAAAAAGGTATGCTTAATATATATGTACGTGAGAGACCAATTCGAATTTAGCGTGGTTGCGTAACAGGCTTAGATCGTGATAAAGCCTTTTCACAAAGGGTGCTCTAAACCGTCTCCCATGTTGTGTGGATTCGCTCATGCACACGTAAGTGGTCGGATCGAGAGCAAAGCTTTTCACAAAATGTTAATTTGAATAGTTCCTATCCCACGTGGGTTCGTTCATGCTTGCGTAAATTACCAGAATCAGAGAAAGTCTTCTCACAAACTATACATTTGAAAGGCTTGGATCCTGTGTGGGTTCGCTCATGCCGACGTAAAGTACTGGAATGAGAGAAAGCCTTTTCACAAACTGTACATTTGAAAGGCTTGGATCCTGTGTGGGTTCGTTCATGCGTACGTATAGCACTGGAATCAGAGAAAGCCTTTCCACAAACTGTACATTTGAAAGGCTTGGATCCTGTTCGGAATCGCTCATGCTGATGTAAAGTACTGGAATGAGAGAAAGCCTTTACACAAAATCTACATGAGAAAGGCCTGGATCCTGTGTGGGTTCGTTCATGTGTACGTAAAGTACTGGACTGAGAGAAAGCCTTTTCACAAACTGTACATTTGAAAGGCTTGGATCCTGTGTGGGTTCGTTCATGCCTACGTAAATGACTGGACTGAGAGAAAGCCTTTTCACAAACTGTGCATTTGAAAGGCCTGGATCCTGTGTGGGTTTGCTCATGCTGATGTAAAGTACTGGACTGAGAGAAAGCCTTTCCACAAACTGTACATTTGAAAGGTTTGGATCCTGTGTGGGTTCGCTCATGTGTACGTAAATGACTGGACCGAGAGAAAGCCTTTTCACAAACTGTACATATGAAAAGTTTGGACTCTTTGTTGGTTTGTTTATGTAAGCGTAAATGGCGTGATCTCGAGGAAGCAGAAACTGTTCCTTGCATGGATTCACTCTGTGCCTTTTTGTACTTCGATGGGGCTGAATAGTCCTTCAGTTCTTCCCTGGAAGCCTTTGTCAACGTATTTTCTCCCCCACCAATGGGTACGTCCCGTTTAGTGGTAGCACGAAAAGCACTCGGAACTGAAGCGTATTCAGAAGGAGGCGAATCATCAGAAACGGTGACAATGTCACTTGGAGTCGCACATTTAACAGTAAATGTGACGTTTGGAATCAGACCATTCTGGAATACAGCTGTAAGAGAAGTACCTTCTTTTGAAGTAATGCTGGAACAAGTCGCTTGTAACTCAGAACTACCCTGATCTTTGCAGTTTGAACTTTTCCTAACAGTGTTGCAGTCAGGCAAACTTTGATCTGGTGTCTTTTTGCGCTCATAGTCACAGTCCACACCTTGGTTATAAGTATCGGCCGCAGACTCAGATGCACATGTTAGATTACGTGCCTCGACTGTAGACAGGGATGAATCCTGAAAGAAAAAAAATGACTTAACACACACACAAATATATTTCTTCAACACGGCAAAGCATTATTTTAAAATGAAACTAAAATTAAGAACCACCGTACCCAATTAACGGAAGGTTTTGAAACTGTTCTTCGCCGTTTCTATTAGATGACAAATAACCGGCATGCACACATAGCTTGCTACAATGCCATTGCTGACATGTGACCATGTTACTGCTCCTTAAATACAATGACAACAAAACTGTAGAGGACAAGCTAAGAAATATAAAAAGAGAATACGTTACTCTTCTAAGTAAACCTGTGGAGGTGAGGATGGTCAGCAGCTACAGTGTGTGCATGATGTGGAGAACTCCTTTTTAAAGGAAAAATGCGAAGTTTGTTTTAAAGAAACAGAATATCAATAAAAATATATTCAGAACACGTTTTGTTTGAAAGGTTTCTTTCTCTCTCTGTCTAGTTTTATTAGAAAAATGAATGCTTTAACCCAATTTGTTGGCTCGCTTTCGGCACTGCACGAGAAAAGATATTCGCGTGACCTATATTTTGGGACGTATTGGAACCTACTTCGAAATCGTATCATTGTCCATTGATCAGAAAGCGTCTCATAAGCAAGTTATTTTGCAGTGGTCAGTATTTTCAAGTATGCTGTTGTATTCGAGAAAATGTAATCAAATATCACATTTTACACACCTTTAACTGAGCACAATTTCTTCAACATGAAAGGAACGTCGATGTAGAGATTGCACGCAGTAAATTATTCTACCTGATGTTGACGACTATTTTAGCTGCACAGGGAGAGAGAGAGAGAGAGAGAGAGAGAGAGAGAGAGAGAGAGAGAGAGGGAGAGAGAGAGAGAGAGACAGAGAGACAGAAAGAGAAAGAGATAGATAGAGAGAGAGAGAGAGAAAGAGAGAGAGATAGAGAGATAGTGAGTCGTATGCAGACGTGCTTGCATGTAGATAAATGGATCTGTCGGGGCTGATAGGGTAACAATTGACTCACCTGTCTGTGCTGCAAAATACGTAACACTATATCACATACTAACAGTCGAAAAATTCAACAATGATAACATATTTCAGTCCTTTTCTCTCACAATATTGCATTGCATTAGTACACTTATTACGCACCTGGACAGACAGAGGATTCATCATGGAATATGTTGTGTTCAAAAACGCCTTTGTGTTCTGGCTACTGACGTCCTTCTCCATGGCTCTGGCTGCGCCTGTCTCTTCAGGAAAAGCTCCATGTGAACCTGAGGCTATCCGGGGTATTATGTTTGCATTGTCTAAGGGCAAAATGCACTGGTCTCTTTGAGGACTTGGACCAGAGTACATGTGCGGTGAAGAGTTCGTCTCATCAGGTTCAGCTGAAGCTCCAGGAGGTGGAACTGGTGTCTGGCCTGTGTTTACCACGTCAGTGTCTTCCCAGGGGCGGAAAAATCGGAACGACATTGTGAGAAGATTTGTTGTGCAAGCTAGCAATGGCTGGACATAAAGAGCTGATGCAGGAAATGAGTCGATTCCTTTGAGGAAATGCTGATGCAGAAATATCGTTGCTGGTTAGAAGTCCTTCACTGATAGGAGCCTGCGTACAAATACACAACAATATAAAACATGGAGCATTTTACATGTTTAAGGGCAAAGTAGAAATGCATATTCACTACCTGTGATTGGCGTCTGCTAGCATTTGTTTTCTGCTTATACTGACTGCCTTGAGTCGCCCATGAGCACTTATAATACTTTTTGCGGGGAGGGGGGGGGGGGAGGGGGGGAAGGAGGGGGAGGGGGGAGAGGGGGGAGGGGGGAGGAGGGGGAGGGGGGAGGGGGAGGGGGGAGGGGAGGGGGAGGAGGGGGGAGGGACAAGGGGGAAGGGGGAAGGGGGAGGGGGGGGGGAGTAAGAGCCGTATTTCCGTGGATGGCGCATACATCACGACACAAACGGACTCAATAAATATATGAAATGACAAAGGCAAACACAGCCTCGATGAAGAGCGCGAGCAATGGTTTTCACCACCAGTCCCACCCAATCCACAAAAAAGAGACAGAAGTAAAGTATGACATATATACCTTGAGGAATAGCTCGAGGGTCAGCAACACACACAAAGATAAGCACTGAGTATAAAATATCCGCTGTACTTCG
>JAWQFJ010000744.1:68082-83082 GCA_034096865.1 Theodoxus fluviatilis | reverse complement strand
GTGATGCTGGTGAAAAGAGCTGTAGCCCACCAAATATCTGAGGTAAAATGTATCCATGACATGCTACTAGTTAGAATACTAAGTCTGCTAAAGATATATTTTATCATTGTATGTGTTCATATCCCGCCAGTCGACTGCCCTTACTATAACAATAAAGAGGTAAAATGCAATATTTGGCTCTTGGAAGAAGAAATGTTCAGGCTACAAGGGGAGTCCCCAAGCGCATCAATACTTGTATGTGGAGATTTCCATGCACGAACCAGCGAATGGAACATGCATGGCGAACAGGAAGATGACAGTGAAGATGATAATGAAAATGCAGAGTTGGGTTCTGGAAGCAGCCCTGCTCTGAAAGTATTCCCCAGCGAAACCCCCAGGACCACTATATACACGGCTTCGGTGGAATTCTTATCAAATTGTGTAAACTATATCACTTATGCATATTTAATGGGAGCACGACTGGCGACCGTGTGAGGAACATGACCTATCTCTCTCAGCGTGGCGATAGTGTCATTGATTATGGATTATATTATGCGAGCAATCCTGTTCCTAATGTCACTTTTAAGGTTGGAAACCGTGTCATGTTCAACCATATGCCTTTAGAGAAACATTTGGGTTTTAGTGAAAACAGTATTTCAACTCCAAGAGCCCTTCTTTTACAGGGGAAAGAAACTAAATCCTTTGGAAGGACGAGAAGGCACAGGAGGTGAAACAAAACCTACAACGTGTTGATATTTGAACTAATCTTAAACAGCGTCTCAAATGATTGACAAGCAACTTAATGGGGCACTTGATATATTTGTTCAAACACTAATTTCTAGTGCACAGTGTATGCAGCATACTTTTAAGTCGGGACTAAGGCGGGTAAGAAGTAATCCCAGATGGTTTAATTAACGTAGATTGCCAGCGAGCCAAACAAGACGCGAGAAAAACGCTCCTTCATGCAAGAAAAAGTGCATTGGTTCTTGATAGAGTACAATATGTTAACTTATAAACGAGTACAATAAACGTGTCTGTCTGTCTCTGTCTGTCTGTTTGTCTCTGTCTGTCTCTGTCTGTCAAATGAAAAATGTGTGAGGTAAGCTTGCAAAAAGACTGGTCAACATTGAAGATATTGCATTTAAATATAAGCACCGTTAAGTTTGCATTTCTTAAAAATATTTTTGACGATGCTCTACCACCACGACTATCTCCATTGACTTCACTACCACTAATACAATCGTCGTTACTGCTGCTGCTGCTGCTCTGCTGCTGCTGCTCCTGCTGCTGCTCCTGCTGCTGCTGCTGCTGCTCCTGCTGCTGCTGCTGCTGCTGCTCCTGCTGCTGCTCCTGCTGCTGCTCCTGCTGCTGCTGCTGCTGCTGCTGCTGCTGCTGCTGCTGCTGCTGCTCCTGCTGCTGCTGCTGCTGCTGCTGCTGCTGCTGCTGCTGCTGCTGCTGCTGCTGCTGCTGCTGCTGCTGCTCCTGCTGCTGCTGCTCCTGCTGCTGCTCCTGCTGCTGCTCCTGCTGCTGCTGCTGCTCCTGCTGCTGCTGCTGCTGCTGCCCCTGCTGCTGCTGCTCCTGCTGCTGCTCCTGCTGCTGCTGCTGCTGCTTCTGCTCCTGCTGCTGCTGCTGCTGCTGCTGCTCCTGCTGCTGCTGCTGCTGCTGCTGCTGCTGCTCCTGCTTGCATCCGTGGCCATTGATCTTGCAAGATCGAACTCTGACAAGATCGAACTCTGACAAGGTCCAGTAATCCCTCGTCACCAGGCACAGTGTCAACATCCAAGGCAGTGTCACAATGTCCTGCACCTTAAATAGTTTGTACATTCACCAAGGGAGCGTCAATTTATCCATCACTTTCTTCCTCCTCCCTCTCCGACGGCGATGTTTCACACTCCGATTCACAATCATCACTCAGAGAATCATCCAACGAATTGGAAACAACATACTCTGTAATCAGTCCACATAGTTCTTCTTTCTGATCAGCAGCAGGCATATTACCTGATCTACACGTGTTTAACAGAGAAGCAATTCGCACATTTTTATCCATGTTTTTTTTCAATGAAAGCAACCAAACGGAAAGAAATCTTCGCTTCGCCTAGAAGAGCTACCACGTGACAGCTCTCATCCAATTGGGTAGCGCGTACCCATGCTTGGTAACCACCTAGAGGCTAAAGCTTGAGCAAAGTATTATCTGATTGGATGTAGCTGGAGGAACTTCGCTCCTCATTGGTTAGAATCAAAATATTGTTTACGTCACGTTTTCTGAGGCTGGCTGGCTCACGGTGTGTCAAACACACGCGGAAAGCAAAGCCCGCGAAAGTCCAGGCGCAGCCGGTTCTGTACACATACGATATGTAGGGGTTCTGCAAGGGTTAAGAGTGTTTCTGTTTGCTCACAAATCGTCGATTTGAGCTTGTTTATGATCATAAGTGATAAATATAATTAACTGTAATTAATTATTTCACCCACTTACAATCACCTTTGACAAAACAAAACGACACCAAACGATAGAAAATTGTGTGAATAGCTAGAAACTCCCTACAGAGCGAAGCAGCAGACGGTCTTCAGAGGAAGAGCCCCCGTCGCCGAGTGTTTCGGCCCTATGATCTTCCTTACACTCTCGGGGGGTGGGCCACACCTGGACTGACATCCAGGTGTCTGTAAACAATCACCTTTGATAAAACAAAACGATACCAAACGATAGAAAATGTTTGAAGAATTCACTTCACTTCACTTCACTTCACTTCACTTCACTTGTCCCGTAGTCTGGACTACCGTTGAGGCACCACAGATGATCTGGCAACCAGCTCTCTCCATTCCTCTCGCCTCTTGGACTGTCTCAAGGCTTCGCTGAGCCTCATCCCTGTCCACACTGAGACGTTGTTCTCCCATCTTTTCCTTTGTCTGTCTCTCCTCCTCCCTCCTTTTACTGTACCTTGTAGCACAGTCTTGGCAAGCCCTGATGATCGTGAGACGTGCCCATACCACATTAGTTTGCGTCTTTTCACAGTGGTCAGTAGTTCTTCATGGGGCCCGATGGCTTGCCTGATTCTGGTTTGGACTTCCTTGTTTGTGATGCGGTCCTTGTAGGAGATGCCGAGGAGTTGTCGAAAGCATCTCATTTCCATGGCCTGTATCCTTCTCTCCAAGTCAGCTGTTAGTGTCCATGACTCACAGGCATACAGAAATATGGACATGACCAGGGCGCGCATCAGTCTGTTCTTTGGGCTGAGGACTATGTTCCTTTCCTTCCAGATGGTCTTGAGTTTTGTGAGTGCTGCTGTGGTCTGAACAATTCATGCGAGTATTTCAGATTTGAAGAATTCACTGCTCTCCAAATCTCAATTTCACCCAGGTTGACCCTCACCACTGCTACTCGTGTGTATCACAGCTGTGCCGGTTGCGAGTTAAGACTGATTTCAAGAAATGGGTCACAAATGTGATTCTAGAGATAAACAGGAACCATCCTTTCTACGTCACCAATGACGTCAACCAATGACGTCATATAAAGTCGCAATATTGTTGACTGTAGAAATTAAAAAGGACAGATACTCTTAACAATTTCCAACAGGTCCCAATTTGGAATGAATTGCAGCCATGCAGGAAGAATTCTATGGAATGTTTTCCTCTGCACTGCACGCTGAAGCACCTCATTTGCTGAAACAGCATCTGTTAACTACCGATCTCTTTGCCATTTCCAGTTGTCAATCACAATGAAGAAAACTAGAAACGCAATCGCTTCTGATACGAGCTCTGTCAACGTGCACCGGAAGTGGGCACTACTACAATCGCGAGTAGGATGCGCCTGTGAAGTGCCGACATCGCGTCTGGTCAACATAGAGTCCGTGTTATGAATAAAGACAAAACCTGATGTCACCGCCTTCTCAACTGCTGCCTTCCTGGGGGGAGTGGAGGGGGAGAGACACACCGACTGTATGCCCCTGCCTGCTCGAGCTAAATACCAGGCCATCACTGCACACCCTCTTTCATGTGTGTAGCACCTCCTTGGGGAGGTAGAAAAGGGGAGACAGGACAACTCAAGATGAATAGTCTCTGGGAAAGCAGACCTACAGCTGGGTCAGGCTGATGGACTCAAGGCTGGGGCGCGTTTCTTAGGCAAGGTACACACATCGAGGGCTAGCCGAGGGCAAGCATGATATCTGAGAAACTGCCAACCATCAATTATCAAGGCGAAAGGCCGAGAGAGCATAAATGTGTCATGGCGCCAGAGTCGGCGAAGAAGTTGCCGACAGACGAATCAACTGACGATGCAAATGTCACAGCAGTATTTTCACTTGATAGAACATACCATGGTGATATCTCAAATGGCACCGGAACTTTTTCTACGAAAAGAAAGCAACCCGGGTTTAATTATAGATAATTTTGTCACAAACGTGCCTAGCAACACTTCGATCAATTCAAGGACATCATTCAAAGAGTAGACTTGTACCGTGCTTCGTGTATACAAACGATGATAAATTTCGACAATGTTTATCCAGAAAAAACATGTACACATACTCCTCCAAATATGCAAATGAACACTCGAAAAGCAAATACTTCTCTATACGTACTCATTTCTATTCTCAGACAGTGATAAGCACAAAGGACAGTTGGTATAAAGACAATTATTTCATAAGACGAGGATCTCGGGTGCCTACACCAGTGTGACATTCATCTAACAACTCCACTCTCACAGGCGTCCTCCACACACGTATTGCTGTACATGTATGACTTCGGTACAGTGTGATAAAATCAAAGTGTGCAGAATGAAACTAATTTCTTGCTGGACCTTAAAAAATGCATGTTGTACGAATACAGATGCAGGTGGTTTTAGCGGGAAGCAGCAGATATGACTTCTACATATTGTTTAAGTCTGCCTGGGGTAGAGAAAACCACCTCATTGAACTTGACAGGAAAATGTTTCGTGATGTTTATATCAATTTTCGTGTTGGTTTTAGTAAGCTATTTACCCACAGATTCAGATATATGAATGCTATTTATTGTAATTCACTTCTATGTCCTGCACGTTCTGAATCGGATGAAATCGAAAAGCACATCTTGCTTGAGTGTCCAGTGTTTCAAGACTTGAGAGAACAATACCTAAGTGAGTTGACATATGCAGCCAATGATGTCCAATTTATTCTATTCACAGAAGAAACAAAACATGTCCGCCATGCATCCATATACTTGTATTGTGCCGTTAAAAGAAGGAGAGAGGCAATCGGTATTGCCATGTCAATGAAGCTTCTTGTGTTTGAGTTTATTGTGACATGCCAGTGGCCCAACAATAAACTTATTTCCTTCGTTTTGTTCCTCCGTTCTCTCTCTGTCTCTCTGTCTCTCTCTCTGTGTCTCTGTCTCTGTCTCTGTCTCTGTCTCTCTCTGTCTCTGTCTCTCTCTCTCTCTCTCTCTCAATTGTACAGTTGCTTATAACCATGTGGAACATTTGTTACGAGTTGTCTCTCTCTCTCTCTCTCTCTCTCTCTCTCTCTCTCTCTTTGATAAATAACTTCTGGTTCCTTAGATTGAGTCGATGGTCTTCTGACTCATATAGCTTGATGTTTCTTGAGCGAGATATAAAAACTTCTGTCTTGTACGTTCTAATTCTTTACTAGCCGCTTCTCGGCCAGGAACTGCGCAAAGCGCCAAAGCCACATAAGGCGCGCCCATTTACTCATCTTACTCAACTATATACTCCTGTGTCTAAGGCGGCTTTGCCGCATTCGACACAGTCGCCCAGGGCTTAAAAGTTACAAAGTCTTCAGCCGCCATTTTGTTTTTCTCATTACGTAACCATGGTAACCCAAAAATTTGTTCACAGATCTTCATCATTTCACTTTACCTACCCACACACCAAATTTTGGTCAAATCGAAGCACCTTGAGTTTTCGGCGGCCAACTTGTTTGTGCCCACTTCCGGTTACCATGTCAACACCAATTTTTAACCCCACCATGACCTGACCCCGGCGAACACCTAAAACCATACCAAGTTTTAAGTCGATGGGAATAAAACTGTGTACTCCTGTGTCTCAGGCGGCTTCGCCGCCTAATACACAGTCGCCCAGGGCTTAAAAGTTACAAAGTCTTCAGCCGCCATTTTGTTTTTCTCATTACGTAACCATGGTAACCCAAAAATTGGCTCACAGATCTTCATCATTTCACTTTACCTACCCACACACTAAATTTCGGCCATCTTGTTTGTGCCCACTTCCGATTACCATGGCAACACAATTTTTTTTAACCCCAAATTGACCTGACCCCGGCCCACACCTAACTCCATTCCAAGTTTCAAGTCGATGGGAATAAAACCGTGGAAACATATAAGTGTCACACAGACAGACAGACAGACAGACATCTCAATTATATGTAAGCGCCACAGCCACATACAAAGCAAAAGTCTTCAGCCGCCATTTTGTTATTCTCATTATGTAACCATGATAACAAAAAAATTGTTCACAGATCATCATCATTTGACTTTACCTACCCACACACCAAATTTCGGTCAAATCGGAGCACTTTGAGTTTTCGGTGGCCATCTTGTTTGTGCCCACTTCCGGTTACCATGGCAACACCATTTTTTAACCCTACTATGACCTGACCCCGGCCCACACCTAACCCCATACCAAGTTTAAAGTCGATGGGAACTCCTGTGTCTCAGGCGGCTTCGCCGCCTTCGACACAGTGGTCCAAATACTTCAGCCGCCATTTCGTTTTTCTCATCACGTAACCATGACAACCAAACAATGTGTTCACAGATCTTCATCATCTGACTTTACCAACCCACACACCAAATTTCGGTCAAATCGGAGCACGTTGAGTTTTCGGCGGCCATCTTGTTTGTGCCCACTTCCGGTTACCATGGCAACATCATTTTTTTAACCCCACCATGACCCGACCCCGGCCCACACCTAACCCCATACCAAGTTTCAAGTGGATGGGAATAAAACTGTGGAAACGTATAAGTGTCACACACACACAGACAGACAGACAGACAGACAGCTCACTTATATATATAGACTAGCCGCTTCGCGGCCAGGCACTTTGCAAAGCCACATACAAAGCCAAATTCTTCAGCAGCTATTTTATTTTTCGCATTACGTAACTATGATGAGTAAAAAAATTCGTTCACAGATCTTCATCATTTGACTTTACCTACCCACACATCAAATTTCGGTCAAATTGGAGGACTTTGAGTTTTCGGAGGCCATCTTTTTTGTGCTCACTTCCGGTTGCCATGGCAACACCATTTTTTTAACCTAACCATGACCTGACCCCGGCCCACACCTAACCCCATACCAAGTTTTAAATCGATGGGGACTCCTGTGTCTCGGGTATGCCATACTGTGCCTCTGTTACCTTGCTGTCATATCCCTGGAGAGACATCCCTCGTTATCACAATGGGGAACAATAGTTAGGGCATTATCCTTTGTAAAGAAAATAATTATTTCCTTAAATAAAGTATCATTTACCCCATGGTGACTAAAGCGTAGTTAGGGAAAATTGTTTGTTCCCCCCCAATTCCGTTCATACTAACCACTCAACACTTGGATTTTATACTTCATTAACTGTTAGGGCTAATTCTTTGCCAGCTTGGCCTGCGCCATCCTATCTCATGATGCCCCCCAAGAAGGTGCACCTCCAGATGATAAAATTCCTGATGTTGGTACCTTGTCCAAAGAAAACGGGGAAGAGTGTCATAGGGATAGATGATTGAAGCTCTGCTTCTGATGACGTGTTTCACACTGGAGAGCTCATTGGCTGCAGTATTGTCAGCTGTGCATATAAATAGCTGTGAAGTTGAGATTACTTCAGTCGTAAATACAAAATCAAAAGGAGCTGTCGTGCCAACCCTTCACGAGAGCTTTGACAGATTCATCTATCGCGGTGAGTATCGGTGTCTAGGACAACGAGATGTGAAATTTTGCCCTATCGTCATTATGCTTTTTCGTGTTTGAAGGCTATGCACTGCCTTTGCTGGCTGTTGGGCTGTGGGACTCGATTTTATTGATTTTATGTCACTAGTTTGGTGAATTGTACTATACTCCGCTGTCGCAGAGAGTTATAATAACATGGTGAGTGTTTCTTAACGTTGTGGCCTAATATAGCCTACAAGGCTGATAGGCCCTTAAACTCCATCCATCCATCCATCGCAGTGAGTATGTCTTATCGTGGGATGCGTCGGTTGCGACTCTACTAAGAGACCTGCAGGTGAGCTGTCTTTGCTGTCCCCACTTCCACCATGCATGGTGGTTCTATAACTCGCGCTCCTGCGACACAGGCAACCCCAAGTCGCCAAAACAGGGGACAAGCCCACCAGGAGATAAACATCTCCAACAGCCGCACAGCGGCTTACCGAGAGTAGCAGAACTCTTAAAAAAACGACTCCCAAAATATTTCCTACAATAAATATGGAGAAAAAGGGACGAAATTATCGTGCAACAGAAAACATGCATTATTGTGGTGATGAAGTCCGTGCAACTCGCACGGAAAAGTAAGAGTTCGAGATTTCCCAAGAAAAATCCAATAACGGACAGAAAAATTGCAGAGTAGCATGCTCAACGAAATGTAATTATCATGGTGGTGATAAAGTCCGTGCAACTCGCACGGTAAAAATAGGAGTCAGAGATTCTCCAAGAAAAATATAATAACAGACAGAAAAATTGCATAGTAGCATGCTCAGTGAAATTTAATTTTTCAGCTGATCGATAGAATTACGGCCTATCAAACTTTGCAAGTTCAATCTCCACATTACCACAAAAATTATTAACAGAATAGTACAAACGAATTCAAAGTTAAACATGTCTGAGTCGTGACACTGATAAGGCTGATTTTTTTTCTTCTTTGCTTGTGTAAATACCTATATTTCCATTATAATAATTTGGTATCCACAATTTCGACTCTGTGTATGTGAATGCGTGCCTGCGTGTGCGTGCGTGTGTGTTGTGCGTGAGTGTGTGTTGTGCGTGCGTGTGTGTTGTGCGTGCGTGTGTGTTGTGCGTGCGTGTGTGTTGTGCGTGCGTGTGTGTTGTGTGTGCGTGTGTGTTGTGCATGCGTGTGTGTTGTGCGTGCGTGTGTGTTGTGCGTGCGTGTGTGTTGTGCATGCGTGTGTGTTGTGCGCGCGTGTGTTGTGCGTGCGTGTGTTGTGTGCGTGTGTGTGTGATAAGGCTGATTTTTTTCTTTGCTTGTGTAAATATCTATATTTCCATTATAATAATTTGGTATTCACACTTTCGACACTGTGTGTGTGTGTGTGTGTGTGTGTGTGTGTGTGTGTGTGTGTGTGTGTGTGTCTGTGTGCGTGCGTGCGTGCGTGCGTGTGTGTGTGTGTGTCTGTGAGTGTGTCTATGTGTGTGCGTGTGTGTGTGTGTGTGTGTGTGTGCATACGTGCATGTGTATGTGTGTGCATTTGTGTGTGTGTGTGTGTGTATGTGTGCGTGTGCATTTGTGTGTGTGTGTGTGTGTGTGTTAAGATCTGTGTGTGTGTGCATTTGTGTGTGTGTGTGTGTGTGTGTGTGAAGATCGGTGTGTGTGCGTGTGTGTATGCGTGCGTGCGGGCGTGCATGCATGCATGTGTATGTGTGTGCGTGCGTGCGTGTGTGTGCGTGTGTGCGCGCGTGCGTGTGTGCGCGCGTGCGTGTGTGCGCGCGTGTCCGTACACGTGCAAGGTGGACTACGACGTGAACAATTATTTTCGTGGTTGGATTACATGTTTCTATCACTAACGTTGAGGATTTATTTTGTCTACAAAGCTGAGAGATCCTTCATCTGCATCTAGCCATTCTTCCATCTGGCGACTACCGAAGTCATGTTCTTCGATCAGCTGCCCGAACTATTGGACCATTGTAACTTGCTCCATGGTCATGTGTGTTTGTTAGGTGACTTTAACTTCCATGTAGACTGCCCGCAGGACCGTGGTGCTAGAAAGCTCCTGGATCTCATCAGTACGTACAGTTTGCGTTAGACGGTGGTAGAACCCACCCATAAGCACGGTCACACTCTGGACTTGGTAATCGAGAGACCTTCTGATATAATTCATCGTGTGTCAGAGGTGACTCGTGCGCTAGAGTCGGACCATTTATGTGTGTTAGCTCAGTTCGACATGGTCCTACCTTCCCCTGTTCCTGTGTACCGCGTTGTGCGTAACCTCCGTGCCATTGATAGAGTAGTCTTCCGGGCTGACCTTGACGCGGAGTTGGCTTGCTCTGAGGACTGCTCTGCTGATCAGTATAACGCTGCTCTTAAGGCCGTACTAGATAAGTATACCCCCGCCTCCAGGCGCAGGGTGTCCTCAAGGGGGCTGACTCCGCGGTTCGGCGTTCTTGGTGATGAGCTTTTCCAAGCCAAGAGAGATCGGCATCATGCGGAGAGAGAGTGGAGGCGGTCTTGTTTGACTGTGTACGAACAGTTGTACAAGAAAGCCAAGAATTTCGTGACCTTCATTGTTCACAAAGCTAAGGCTATGTTTTACACTACTCAGATCGCTCAAGCAAAATCGAGCAAAGAACTGTATCGCATAACCAATTATATGTGCGCTAGAACCAGTCCCACCCTTCTTCTCACAGTGTACCCCTCATCCTCGCTCCCTGACGTGTTCTCCAGCTACTTTGTGGCCAAGGTAGAAAAGCTCAGAAATGACCCTGATGCTCAATCCTCTGTCTCACACCCCCTAGGAAAACCATTCAGTGGCGATCCACTAGAATCCTTCACCCCTGTCACTGAATCAGAAGTCTGCAAGATCTTGTCTAGCTCTGCCGCGAAAACATGTGACCTCGACCCGATCCCAACTCCCCTGTTATTTGAGTGTTTAGATGCAGTGCTCCCCACCCTGACAAAATTTTTTAATGACTCCCTTGCTTCTGGAATTTTCCCGGATGTCCACAAGGCTGCTTTTGTTACGCCACTGTTAAAGAAACCTACTCTCGACCGCAATGAGCTGAAAAATTTCTGTCCCGTGAGTAACTTGTCGTTTGTCTCTAAGCTGATAGAAAAGATTGTTCTCTCCCGACTCTCTGCACACCTTGCAACCAATCATCTCCTCAGTCCTTTGCAATCTGCATATCGGTCTGGACAAAGTACAGAGACTGCTTTAGTGAAAATTGTAAACGACCTCCTACTTTCTTTAGACCAAGGAAGGGTAGGCCTATCTATTCTGACGCTACTCGACTTATCGGCAGCTTTTGACACTATTGATCATGGTCTCCTCCTCAGTCGTTTGGAACATGTGTTTGGCATTAGTGATTCTGCCTAGCTCTAGTTTTCTTCCTACTTGTCCAACCGTACTCAGACTGTCTCCATCAACAACAGCACCTCCGATCCTGCACTGCTGCGCTATGGGGTGCCCCAGGGTTCGGTCTTAGGACCGGTTTTGTTTGTTTTATATAGCACTCCCCTTGCGGACGTTATGGCAGCGCACTCGGTTCTTCATCACTCCTATGCAGATGATACGCAGTTACAGAAATCTGCTGATCCTCAGGACTTCGATACTCTCATGCATTCAATGCAAGAATGTATCCTTGACATAAAATCATGGATGACATTTAATAAGTTAAAACTGAATAATGAAAAAACAGAGGTTATGGTCGTTGCTTCTCCACGCATATCTTCCTCCATGCAGTCCCCAGAATCCATCACCATTGGCAATGCTACTGTCCCCTTCTCTGATTCAGTCATAAACCTTGGCGTTACGCTGGACTCCCACCTGACTATGCATGTGCAGGTTCTAGGCATCATTCGTGCTGTCAACCACGAACTCCGTCGCATTAGTTCCTTACGGCATTATCTTTCTCAAGAAGCGACCCAAACTCTTGTCTCTGCGTTCATTCTATCCCGACTGGACTATTGTAATGCCCTGCTGTAAGGCTGTCCCTAGTATCTCCTGAATAGGTTACAGAAACTGCAGAACAACGTTGCACGCCTGATCCTCAGAGTCTGCAAGTCGGATAACATTTCCCAGCACCTTCAAGCACTGCACTGGCTTCCGGTCGAGTCGCGCATCAAATATCAAATTGCATGCCTATCCTTTAGTGCATTCACGCATACAGGACCCGCATACCTCACAGACATGATTCAGACATACACACCAGCCAGGACACTCCGCTCATCGGCAGACACCTCTATTCTCTGCACTCCAAGAGTCAACACCAAATCTTTTGGCGAACGCTCTTTTTCTTTTTCTGCTCCTCTCGTCTGAAACTCTCTCCCTGTCAGCCTTCGTCACTCTACCTCGCCTGACACTTTCTGCACAGGCCTGAAAACGCACCTCTTCTCAGTTTCGCCTGTGTCAAGTTGTTGCTGTGGTGTGTTGCTTTGGGGTTGGCCTGCTTGTGTGCTTATGCATTGTATGTGTACTGCGCCTGATTTTGCTTTACTTGTGTCTGGCATTATTGATGTTTCATGTCTTTCACGCCTATAAAGCGCTTTGAGCTTGTAAATGAAAATGCGCTGTATAAATAAACTGTAATATTATTATTATTTTTATTATTATTATTATTATTATTATTATTATTATTATTATTATTATTATTATTATTATTATTATTATTATTATTATAGTGTGCAACTGATGCAAGGGAAGTAACTCTTAGTTGGAGTTGCCTCCCCCTAGACCACAAAACTGCAATTCTAGCCGCTGCCAGTCACGTCCAGACACGCTGCTGTCTCCTTGCGTCCCAGTCGCCTTCGCGTTTCCCCCTCTGCTGCAGTCGTCATAGACAGCTCCACTGTCTCTCCTACAAGGCTGCCATGCATTTGCATGCATGCGTGTGTGCGCGATGTTTGCATGCGCTTCCATGTCAACATGAGCTATTTGCCAGCACTGTTGCTGTTACACTGCTGTCGCGACGCTAGCAGCAGTCAGCAGCTTAGCAGAGAGACGAGGATCTATGGAAGGAAGGATGAGTGGTGGGTGGCAGCAGCAGACCGACTGACGCAGCACTTGTACTCCTGGTCCTAGGGCCAGCAATTCCATCAGCAGCTCAGCGTCTGCCAAGTTTGCCCAGTCCACCTGACTACTGCCACTGTCACTCAGTGACAAGTGGTGAAAGTTTTCTGTCCTCTCCACACAGTGTACACTAGTGGCATCAGAATGCAACTCCACACTGGGGAGAGAGACCTGGACACGAACACAGCAACACCAGTTTGTAGGAAAGTGTTCTGCACTGAGTAGCAGCATCTTGTGTGTGCATCGTTGTCGTCTGCTTTTAACAGCCTTGTCAATTTAAATAGAATTTTATTCAAAGAACCAAAAAAGATTATGACAATGACTGAGCAGAATCAAAAACATTCCTCCTCATCATCATTGTCGCTGTAATCACCAACACTCTTACTAATCATTACCAACATCACTGGTGTGATATCATCATCATCATCATCATCATCATCATCATCATCATCATCATCATCATCATCATCATCATCATCATTATCATTATCAAAAGACAACACAACAATATGTTTCGAGTAGATAGTGGTATATTTCATGTTCACTCTAGAATTTCAATGTTCATAATGTATGAAAAAAGCAATATACAGACCAGTGGAAAGTTTGCTAAGGTGTACAATGTCCTTATACAGGACAAATACAGCAGTGTACAGGGCTTTCTCAGTGCACTATGGAGCTTGAGTAACTCTGTATTTACAGGTGGGACTATCAGCAGCCATTTCAACACAGCATTCTCACACGTGGAAAGTCTCTGGGCACCATGGCACCCAACTCATCCTGAAGCAGAGCAGCTCTCAGATTTCATCCAACGACCTTTCAGTCCAAACTTTGCAGTGTGTGGTAAACAAGCTCCATGCAAACAAGTCTGAATCACCAAACAATCTTCACTCCTGTTTTTCTCTTACACATACTGGATTCTTTGCCTTTGGCAGGAATTTTTCTTGTGCAGCACATGTAAGTCAAACTAGTATAATGGAATATAAACATGAATTAGAAACCTGTTGAAATGTGTCATCTTAGGAACATGGATAGAGTAAAACGATGGACTAATTGACAGGATCACTACAAAATTTAGTTCTACACAATCCCCTCCTCCCATCCCAGTCTGCCCTTCTTGCTGATCACGCACGTTCAAACTGACATTGAATTTAAATGTTTCATAGTTTTCACAGACAATTGTTCATGGTTCACACTCTGTACAAAGTTCACACAGCACTGTGAATTGACAAAGAAACACACACAGGTGTGTGGAACGTTTGCATGGAAAAGCTGCTTTACACACACACCACACAGTGAGAAATGTCATGGAACAATCCTGTTTCACACCTGCGTAGATACTGAACTTGTCTGGTAAAATAAAAACTGTACATCCTTGTATTTCACCCGTCTTCTCAACTTGTGTTTATACGGCACAACAGACGTTTAATTTTAATACAGAGTTTTGGTGCCACAATCACTGCATTAAGAATACGTGAGCACAACAATAAAATCTTTTGTCTTTTTTCCCCATCCACAACATACACATGACAGATGGTTAGCAATAGTTGCGTCTAATCATGACAACAACAACAAAAACAACAAGAATACACAAGGCCTCCATATACTACTGAATACTGCTAGCCTACTTATGAAAAACTCACTGCTGTTTTCCTGCATTCAACTTATCACTTCCTCACTCACCATGGTGAATGTGACATTCAACATATTAGTTTTCAGCAGAATGGGGTTGGTCACAAAAGCAGTTGGAATTACACACACTCGTTTTATCTTCAGATCAGGATTTTCCTGTGTAGACAAGTATTTCCAAATTCATTTCAGTGGAACTGCAATTAGTCACAGAATCCAGCAGAGGAAGTGCATCTAGCAGCAGCTGTTGTGCATAAAAATATACAATTCAACAAATAAATAGACGAATACAGATGAAAATATGTATTTATTTAGTTATTCATCTATTTATCTAACTAAATATTTTTAAGATTGAATGAATGAATGAATGAATGAATGAATTAATGAATTAATGTAAAATGAAATGAAACATAATAGAATAAAATTGCTACAAAAGCCCCAGGCCACACCAGAGAG